>JAVIAB010000108.1:34959181-35169181 GCA_032433765.1 Megaustenia siamemsis | reverse complement strand
TACTGGAGTAGTGAACTAGAGCAACTGCACAATGACATGGAAATATCTCGAAAGCAAGCAGAAAATAACCCCTGCCAGGAACATCACAATAACTATCAACATGCTAAAGCCAAATTTCAATGGGCTAAACTACAAGCCAGACGGAGAAGCTGGAAAGAGAAAACAGAGTTCTTGAATCTAGAACGAGACACAAGAAAAGTGTGGAAGCTTGTAAAACAGCTGAATGATGAGGGTACAGAAAGGAACACAAAAATTACACTGAAGAAGGATGGAAACATTCTAATAGGTAAACATGCAGCAAATCACTTTGCAGACTCCTTTGCAAATGACAACAATATTGAAATTAGCCTAGAGAAACGTCAAGAGACCCGTCTAAAACAACAAAATGCAAGACAAGAAGAGACCGCACATGAAGTCATGGAAATACCCATTACACAAAATGAGCTAGAGCTGGCAATATCCAAATTAAAAATGAAAAAGTCACCAGGTAGTGATGGAGTGTCTAATGAAATGATTAAGAACTTGGGAACTGCAGCTAAAGCAAAACTACTGCAGATCTACAACTTTTGCTGGATCACAGGTAGAGTGCCACAGGCATGGAGAGAAGCAATTATGATACCATTACTAAAGCCAGGAAAAGATGATTCAATGACATCCAGCTATAGACCAATCAGCCTTACAAGCTGTTTGTGCAAAACAATGGAACGTATAATCAATCTCAGACTGCAGTGGTACCTGGAAAGTGAAAATCTCCTTGTCCCACAACAAGCAGGCTTTAGACAGTGTTACTCTACCGAAGATCAGGCAACCTATCTTTCCCAGGAAATTGAGGATGCGTTTCAAGAAAAGAAACTGGTACTAGCAGCATGGATAGACCTAAAGAAAGCATTTGATAAGGTATGGAAGGAAGGGCTTTTGAAGAAACTGAGAAATTATGGAGTAAATGGCAGGATGTACAAATGGGTCAAAGCATACCTGCATAACAGAAAAGCCAGAGTGTAACTGGATGGTCTTAAGAGTAAGAAGGTCTTACTGCGCCAGGGCGTTCAACAGGGAGGGGTACTATCTCCAACACTTTTTCTGATCTACATCAATGACCTAGTTACTTAACTACCACATGGTATCAAAGTGGCAATGTATGCAGATGACTTGGTAATGTGGTGCACAGAGGAGTATGCAACAGTGGCCTCCAAATTGTTACAAAGAGCTATGAATGCACTGAATTCATGGACAAATAGATGGTGTATCAGCATCAATACAGACAAATTCAGTACTACACTTTTCACTCTTTCCCCAAAACAAAAAGCAGGAGCCATCTGCATAAACAATGAGCCTGTGAAAGAAGACATACAAGCTACGTATCTCGGAGTTACATTTGATAACAAACTATCTTGGAAACAGCAGATAAATAAGGCAACCCAAAAAGCAAGGAGAAAATTGGCTATTCTAAGAAAGCTGTGTGGAACTACGTGGGGTGCGAGTGGGAAAATACTCAGTAAAGTTTACCAACAGAGTATACGCCCACATTTAGAATATGGATCATCTGCATGGTGCTCAGCATCAAACACCACACTGCAAGAACTGGATAAAGTACAAAACCAGGCACTTAGGGTCATCACAGGAGCAATGAAATCAACACCAATATTGGAGATGGAGAAATTGTGGAGGATACCAGCACTGAGAGAACGGAGAGACACAAAGGTGCTGATACAGGCAGAAAAATTTGCTTGCATGCCGAGACATCCAATGAAGGACCGATTCCAAAATCTTGCATTGGAACGACTTAAGAGAAGCAGTTTTATCCACCAAGCCAAGCGTATTAGTAGACAAACACCAGACATGCCAAGACATGCTGTTAACCCCCTACTGCCCATACCAGAACAGACTCCCTGGACAGAGGAATCAGGATTATCAGTTCAAATACGGACAGAACTGAAAGGAATAGTTGATAAGGAGGAACAGAATAGTCTACAGCGAAAAACAATAACTCTCAGTTTCCTGGATGAAGAATACCCACAAGACCTATGGATTCGTGTGTATACAGATGGATCAGCACAGAATGCAGTAAAAAATGGGGGAGCAGGTGCATATAAAGAGTACCCAAATAACACTAAGGATATGAATAAAATAGCAACAGGGAAATATTGTCACAATTATGATGCAGAAATACAAGCAATAAAGTTAGCAATAGAAAAACTGCTGAACATTAATCTTAGCCCGCAGCCTGTAGTGTTTTTGACAGATGCAAGATCAGTACTCCAGGCACTACAATCCAGAAAATTACCACATTTGCAGACCTTATTGACTGAACTCTGCAAGCACCACAGGGTTGCCCTGCAGTGGATCGCATCTCACTGTGGAATACCAGGAAATGAGAAAGCAGATCAGTTGGCAAAGGAAGGTTCAACAGGCACACAACTAGATACACCGGTTACATACCATCATAAGAAACAGATAATCAAATCAATCAGAGGACCACAAGCCCCAAATCAGGATGCCTTTCATAATATGAATAGATATGAACAAGTTATCATTATACGCCTCAGAACAGGACACAATCGACTCCATAGTCACATGTATACAAAATTTCAAGATCGGCACCTCAACTAATTGTACATGTGGACAGGCGCCCCAGACTACTGAACACATACTTCAAGACTGCACTGAATATAGTAGACTGAGGAAAATCCATTGGCCCATAGATACAACACTACAGACAAAACTATATGGGCCACTGCAAGAATTACAAAAGACAGTAACATTTATACAGGAAACGACATTGCAGATATAGACAATACTTCAGGCGAACGAAAGATAGATAGATAGATTTAGCGACAATATTGTTGTGTCGGACGATTTTTTTTTTTTAACCGCATCTGGTTAGCCCATTATCTTTCTATTTTGTCAGCTCTTTCTGTGTGTGCTTTCTCATCGCTGCTCTACATGTGCTTGTATACTTATTTACTTTAGTGAAAGTCGCTAACTTGGCGACACCAGGGCTTCGATGCAACAAGGCCCGTGTATGTTGTTCTGCATCCGTGCACGTAGTACCCACTGCCACCAACTACACGCTTGAAGTATTCTGGTGACACGAGTTATACGCCCTAGCTGAGGGAACCTGGGCTAGGTAGGCAAGCTTGTTGTGTGTAAATCTCTGCTGTAAGGTACTTGATATTGGTGGGAATGAGGTCACGGAAGTTTGTTTCTTCTTATAACAGCCTGACCTCTTACCTGCTACGTTTCTTTCAGTTGACACTTGTTTCGACGCTGTTTGTGGCTGGTATGTAATCGATTCTCAGCTTTGAATCTCGTCCTTGTACTGAGGCTTTCTATAACCTGAATTGTCGTATGTTTGTAAAAGGTCGTCACTTCTTTCATCTTCCAATTTCTAATCTGCTCACAGCAATATTTCAGTCTAAACATTAATGCTTCTGGCAAAGATTTAACGTCATTGTTTATTAATTCATGTACCACGTGAGGTTTGTTGTTGACTGGCCTCCAGCAAGTAGATTTGTATAAAAATATATATCATTGTTATCAAATTATATTTCACTAGCAGTATTTCTATTTGCCAAAAAACATTTCTCCATCAACGTTTCGCCCTGACCAGCCTGGTAGCTACTATTACATCACAACACATGTTTGTTAATTTACTAGTAAGCTGAATTCCCATACCACGTGTTTGTTGATTCACCAGTTAGCTGTATTCTTTAGCCACGTTTTTTGTTGATTCATCAATCATCCGTATTCTCTTGTCAATTTTTTTTTGATTCACTAATCATCCGTACTCTTTTGTCACATATTTGTTGTTTAATCAATTAATATTCATCTCGTTGTGTCACAAAAAATAAGTGTTTTACACTTTCATTTTAATTTTCTTTTTAATCCTATTTTGTGTAATACAATGGCAGTTGAATAGTGACATCAATTAGTAACAAAGTATTTTTTTAAGGAAGTAAAATAAACAAACTAATGTTGGTCGAATTGTCTGTTGACACTGCGAATATTGTTATTGAAGTGAATCATAAAAAAAAAATAAAGTCAACAATCCTTTACGTCGCTTTTCAAACAAAACCATGTATTACAAATTGTGGTACCAGAAGTTTCATACAAACCCTTGACCCAGCAGGAACTGTGTTCACCAGTTTACCAGCCAATATGTTCGTAATTGGGAAGTTAGAAGCTATCGTAATATACTTTGAGGGGGGGGAAAAAATTGGTAAACGGTTTTTTGAACACCGCTGTATTTGTCAAAGATTAATAGTTAGTTGAATTATTGACCATGTTCCTATTGCTAGTGTCACATTATTTGTGATCTTGATTGCAGTAGCTTGATGACGATCGGGTCTCACCTGTAGCACATGACGCACTCTACCGGACGAAGTGGCTGTAGAATCCCCATTAATGTAATTCTATCTATTGACCTTTCGAGCCGTAACCGGCCCATAGGGCGTAGACCAAGATACACCTTCTCCTATATGAATTTTTGTTCTAGCAGTTTTCTTTTAAAGATATTTTATAAAATCTCGCCATCTGTCTCTGTTCTGTGCAAGCAGTTCTATCTCATTGAGGGAGCCGATTCCTGCTGCTCTTGCCTCTCTCATCAATGTTCTTCTCAGTGTCTCCCTGGGTCTTCCTCTTTTTCTTTTACCTGTTGTTTCCCATATGAGGGCTTGCTTTGCTATTCGATTATTATCTCTTCTCATCACATGTCCAACGTATGACCATCGTCTTTTCTTTATTACTGAAGATATTAGTGGTTGATTGGCGATTTCTCTAATTTCCTCGTTTGTTTTGAATTCGTTCCATTCTATACCAAGTATTTTCCTTAGACATTTATTTTCGAATGCGTTCAACTTTGTTTCTATATCTCTTGTTGTTTTCCAGCTTTCACACGCATACGTAAGGGTTGATAGTACATTTGATTTGAATAGCCTAAGTTTTGTGTTTGTGCTAATGAGTTTTGATTTCCACAACTTTTCAAGGCTTCTGAAAGACATTGCTGCTTTAGCCAGTCTGATTCTAATTTCTTTGCTCGTATCCCCTTCTCGATCAATGTGACTTCCAAGATAGATGAAGTGATCGATCTCTTCTACTGGTTTGTTTTCCATGTATATTTTGTCACTTGTTGGAATTAAACTTTTCATGACTTTAGTCTTTTCATGATTGACCTCAAGCCCAATTTTGCTGGCTATTGATGATAGTTCATTTGTGTTTTCCTGCATCGTTTTTATCTGATTGCTGATGAGAACTATGTCATCAGCAAAGTCCAGGTCCTCCAAATGGTCTCCTTGTATCCATTCGATGCCTTTATTACCAGTGCAGCATTTCTTCATTATGAAGTCCATAACAATTCCAAATAACAAGGGCGATAAAATACATCCTTGTTTAACCCCAGTTTCTATTGGGAAACATTCGCTCAGTCCTTCCTCTGTTCGAACTGCACATGTGTAACCATCATACATGTCTTTGATAATATTTATGATTTTTGATGGTAAGCCATATTGCTTCAGAATTTTCCACAAAGAATCTCTATGAATACTATCAATGTAATTAGCTGTAGATATTAAGTTGTATTTGGAAATGTAGTGGAAATGTAATTTACTCTGGTGAACCACACACGAAATAGGTGTAGGCATCATGTTAAATAGAGAAATAGGCAAAACAGGGAAATGATTTTGGCCAGTATCAGATACAATTCTGCTAGTAAAATTGAGAGGTAGACCAATGGATATCAACATAACTCAAGCTTATGCACCAACACGTACTAGCGAAGAATAAGACATTAACACATTTTACAATGAGCTAGAGATGACCATGGAACAGTGTAAATCCCAAGAAATAACTATTATATTAGTGGAATTCAATGCAACGGTAGGAACAGCTAAAGTTGTTAATGTGACTGGAGGACATGACCTTTGAGAGACGACTGACAGGGGGGGGGGATTGATAAATTGGGTAAAAACACATGAAATGATTATAGGTAACGCCCGGTTCAAGCAACACCCTAGGTAACTATGGTCATGACAAAGCCCAGACAGAAATTGACACAATCAAATTGATTTTATACTGGTACAGAGAAGATTCAGGAATGGGCTAACATCTGTTAAAACAAGGCCAGGAGCAGATTGCAATAGTGACCATGTACCAGTAGTTGGAAGGATAAGAATAAAACTGTGGAAGACACAGAAATTCACAAGAAATATGAAATTAGAACTAGATATGCTTAGAGTAGATAGACAGATGAGTGATAAGTACAGTACAATAGAAAAAAATAGACATAATGCTATTAAGAAAATACAGATAATCCAGGAGCAGTGGGAGATGCTCAAACAATCGATTCAACAAACATCAAAAGAAGTAATACCAGTGACTAAAAGAATCAACAACAACAAAAATGGATGACAGAAGAAATATTAGAACTAATAGACGAAAACAAAAGAAAGAAGAACGGACGTACAACAAAATTCAAAATATTGTTCAAAGAGATCCAAACAAATGCAGCGAAGCAAAGGAAGAATGGTTAAAGCAGAAATATGAAGAAATGGAAAAACAACAAAAGAATGACTCAAAATGTATGCACAATCAGTTAAATGAATTAACACAGAAGAAAAGAAGTAAAAGTTTCAGGATGTATGAAATCAAAGAAAGGAAATATAAAAATGGGATAGGAGAAGATAATGGAAAAATGGACAGAATATACCAGTCAACTCTATGATGATTAAAGACCAGAGCTGAACAATTCAAACAAAGACACAGGACCATCAATAATGCAGAGTGAAGTGGAGGATGCAATTAAACATATGAAAAGAGGCAAAGCTCCAGGTCCTGACAATATAACAATCGAAGAGAAAAATGCATTAGAAGAGCTGGGAGTACAAGTTATAACAAAACTACTCAATGACATATATAACACTGGACACATACCCGAAGATCTACTAAAATATATCTTTGTAGCCATACCGAAGAAATCAGGTGCCACTGATTGTGAAGACCATCGCACTATTAGTCTCATGAGCCATATGACGAAAATATTACTAAGAATCATCATGAGACATGTAAGGAACAAAATAAAACCATAAATAAGTGAGGAACAATGTGGATTTGTGGAAGGAAAGGGCACCAATAATGCAATGTACATCCTAAGAACATAGATTGAAAGAACTATAGAGGTAAAGAAAGATCTATATATGTGCTTTATAGACTGCACAAAAGCATTTGACAAAGTAAAGCATGTGCAAATAATAAATATGCTGGAGAATTTAAACATTGATGGCAAGGATCTACGAATCATAAAAAAACATGTACTGGCAAAAATCAGCAGCTACACGAATCAGCAACCAAACAGGACAATTCCAAAATATTGAAAAACAAGGAGTCAGACAAGGTTATGTTCTGTCGCCGGATTTGTTTTCACTTTACAGTGCAAATGTTATGAGATCAATAGTAGACAAAAAAGGAATTGAAGTCAATGGTCACAACTTAAATAATTTGTGAAATGTTGATGGCACAGTCTTAATAGCAGAGACAGAGAATGAACTACAAGAAATTGTTTGACATAATAGTAAAGGAAAGCAACAAGAAAGGTCTAAGTCTGAATAGTAAGAAAACAGAAGTAATGGTCATATCGAAGAAACAATCATCACCATCATACAGCATAAATATAAATAGGATAAATCTGAAAGAAGTACAACGCGTCAAATACTTGGGCACAATAATAACATCAGATGGAAGATGCGCCACAGAAATAAAAAAGCAGAATAGCTCAGGCCAAAATAGCATTTCAGAAAATGAAAATATGTTATGCAACAAATCTGTGTCAATAGAAATGAGAAAGAGAGTTTATAGGTGCTATATAAAGCCATTTCTGATCTATGGACACGAGTCATGGACAAGCAAACAAACAAATGAAAAAACGATTAGAGGCCACCGAGACGGGATTTCTCAGAAGAATGTTGAAAGTTTTCTGGACAGCTAAAAGACCAATGAGGAAATTCTCAAAGAGGCCAACACAAAAAGGGAACTCTAAAAAACAGCACAAAGAAACAATAAACATTTTTCGGACACATAATGAGAAGATGAAAGTTGGAGCAACATGGTTACAACTGGCAGAATACATGGAAAATGAGATCGCAGACGATAAAGAGAGAAAATACTGGATAGCTTGGTGTCATGGCATGAAAAACAGTCAACAATAGAACTGATACGCTGTACGGTAGATAGATTGTGGAAGGACATGATCGCCTACCGGTATGGCACATGATGATAAATTATTTAAGGCTTCCATATTTGTGTCCCTTTTTTTCCGGATACACCTACAGGTGGGATCGATTGGCACGGGTCTACAGCTCCTTCGCACTTTCCTCTGCCACAAATGTGTACCAGCTTCTAGTCACATATGTTTGTTTACTTAATCTCTTCAGCACTCTTTTCACCAGGAGCTAGCACCAGCTGGTGTTCTAGCGGACTGTTTCTCGACAACAGCGTAGTCACCGTTTTGACATGACTTGAAGGCATTGCCTGGCTGATAGACACTTGGCGCTGACGTATCCGAGAAAATAGAACCGCCAACGAAGACTTCCTTTTCTTAAATGACCCCGGTCCTGTTGCGTTGTTTAAAGTGACACCGGGATTTGTTGCGTTGTAGTAGTTACATTGACGTGACTCCTTAAGAGTAGTCTCATTCGAGTTCACAAGTTCGGTGAATGTCAAATGTTAACTACAAACCGAAATCGTAACAAAATTAGGGGCAACGAATATGTATAATTGCCGCAAAAAAAGATCTGAAACCTTGATGTCCATCAATGATGACCATAATTTTAACATTTCTAAGAGGTTTATATCTTGTCCTACTATGTTTTACGGGAGAGCGGGTGGCCGAATCGATAACTTATCGGGCTCCAAACAAGGAAAATGCGAGTTCGAATCCGTAAGGTCAAAAGTATTTTTCTATTGGGGGTGAAATACAAACTCAGACCCCAGCACCTCGTGACTACTGAACAAGCGACCTGATTATCCGGTCATATAATTTCCTCCAGTTAGATCCCAGTAATGGAAAAAACGCCGTACAGATAGTTTTTGTTTTCTTTTACAAACTTCTAGTTATTCAACAAAAAGGAACACTATGCCGTGTTCAGATGATTTCTTGGTATATGACACGCTATAAATTCAAGACTGAAAAAACTCTGACGTGTTAAGATCAGTCATCACTTATTATATACATGTATATATTATCAGGCTATAACATCTCATAACGTCTCTGTAGATAATTGCTCAATCTGTCAATAATTTTGGCCGCTGAAGTACTTCGACTGCCGTCGGTGTTATGCCTCAGCTAGTCGTATAGTGACTATTCTAATGAAGGTCTACTCACTGATTCTTGCTCTAATTCCATACACTGACGCTGGGTTTTTTTAGCTGTCTCTCAATCTAGCTCTCTTTCGTATGTGTCTTCTGTCTCTAACTTTCTCTAATGGCTAACTGAGTTCTTACTCTGGACTATCTGTCCTTGCTCTGTCTGTAGCTAACTTCAAAGTTCATGTGGCTGTCTCGGTGCCTATCTCTAGTTCTCTATCTCTCGTTCTAGTATAGTCTTCTATTTCTGGTTTAGTCTAGTTCTCCTCTACTTCTGGTTCTCTCGTCTAGTTCTCTAGTTTAGTTTCTAGCTCTCCAGTTAAAATCTAGTCTCGTCCTCTAGTTCCGCTTTCTAGTTCTACTTTTCTAGTTCTACTTTAGTCTCGTACTCTAGTTCTGCTCTCTAGTTCGGCTTTCTAGTTCTACTTTTCTAGTTCTACATTCTAGCTCTGGTTCTCTAGTCTAATTCTAGTTTCCTCCTCTAGTTCAGGTCTAGTCAAATTCTGCTCTCCTGTAGTTCTCCACTAGTTCTGCTTTCTCTAGTTCTAGTCTCTTCCTGTGCCTCATAAGTCTCTCGTTATATACTCCTCTCTATTGACCGAAAATTAACCTGCCTTCCTGCTTCTCTTTGTCCACTCATTGTGACATATTTCAGAACCAGGCCCTGGAAATTCCTACAGTTCAATCAGCCAGGTTCACATCTGTTACTTTCTGAGCTGGACGCGACTTTCCTAAACAAGGACTAAGCCTGTTATTTTTTTTATTCAAGTAACTTGATCTCCTTGATTTCCTCTCCTCAGAAGCGACTCCTCTATTATTTCCTGTTAAACCTGTACCTTCTGGCTAAATATTATTTCTCCAGATAAACGAAATCTAATACTACTCTATTCTTCTCTGAACTCCAAGGTAACTATTTTTGGACTACCTGCTACCGTGTGACTCTCCTTTAGTTCATGAGTTCAACATTCCTTACAGACAGCTAAGGTCATTCGAAATTTACAACCTTTTGGTCAGTCACGCGGTTTTATTTCTCAACATGGTCTCTTAGTTGTCCCTATGTTACATTTGTCTGGTCGTTATTTTGTTCTATGTCCTCGCTTAATTATGATATAAATATGTATGTCATAATTCACGGTTACAACACGACCATTGGATAGATCAATACCTATGAACAGGCGAAAGTGAAATGTTATATTCACACTTCATGTCATCTCCCGTCTCTTGCCTTGAGAATCATTGAAAACTTGTGAGGTTGACGGTGCGGGTGAGAATGATTGAAAACTTGGGAGGTTGACGGTGCGGGTGAGAATGATTGAAAACTTGTGAGGTTGAGGGTGCGGGTGAGAATGATTGAAAACTTGTGTTTAGGGTGCGGGTGAGAATGATTGAAAACTTGTGTTAAGGGTGCGGGTGAAAATGATTGAAAACTTGTGTTGAGGGTGCGGGGGAGAATGATTGAAAACTTGTGTTGAGGCTGCGGGTGAGAATGATTGAAAACTTGTGTTAAGGGTGCGGGTGAAAATGATTGAAAACTTGTGTTGAGGGTGCGGGGGAGAATGATTGAAAACTTGTGTTGAGGCTGCGGGTGAGAATGATTGAAAACTTGTGTTAAGGGTGCGGGTGAAAATGATTGAAAACTTGTGAGGTTGACGGTGCGGGTGAGAATGATTGAAAACTTGTGTTAAGGGTGCGGGTGAGAATGATTGAAAACTTGTGAGGTTGACGGTGCTGGTTATAATGATTGAAAACTTGTGTTGAGGGTGCGGGTGAGAATGATTGAAAACTTCTGAGGTTGGGGTTGCGGGTGAGAATGATTGAAAACTTGTGTTGAGGTTGCGGGTGAGAATGATAGAAAACTTGTGTTGAGGGTGCGGGTGAGAATGATTGAAAACTTGTGTTGACGGTGCGGGTGAGAATGATTGAAAACTTGTGTTGAGGGTGCGGGTGAGAATGATTGAAAACTTGTGTTGAGGGTGAGGGTGAGAATGATTGAAAACTTGTGTTGAGGGAGCGGGTGAGAATGATTGAAAACTTGTGTTGAGGGTGCGGGTGAGAATGATTGAAAACTTGTGTTGAGGGAGCCGGTGAGAATGATTGAAAACTTGTGTTGACGGTGCTGGTGAGAATGATTGAAAACTTGTGTTGAGGGAGCGGGTGAGAATGATTGAAAACTTGTGTTGAGGGTGCGGGTGAGAATGATTGAAATCTTGTGAGTTTGAGGGTGCGGGTGAGAATGATTGATAACTTGTGAGGTTGACGGTGCGAGTGAGAATGACTGAACACTTGTGTTGAGGGTGCGGGTGAGAATGATTGAAAACTTGTGACGTTGACGGTTGCGGGTGAGAATGATTGAAAACTTGTGTTGAGGGTGCGGGTGAGAATGATTGAAAACTTGTGTTGAGGGAGCGGGTTAGAATAATTGAAAACTTGTGTTGAGGGTGCGGGTGAGAATGATTGAAAACTTGTGTTGAGGGAGCGGGTGAGAATGATTGAAAACTTGTGTTGAGGGAGCGGGTGAGAATGATTGAAAACTTGTGTTGAGGGTGCGGGTGAGAATGATTGAAAACCTGTGTTGAGGGAGCGGGTGAGAATGATTGAAAACTTGTGTAGACTGTGCGGTTGAGAATGATTGAAAACTTATGTTGAGGGTGCAGGTGAGAATGATTGAAAACTTGTGAGGTTGACAGTGCGGGTAAGAATGATTGAAAACTTGTGAGGTTGACGGTGCGGGTGAGAACGATTGAAAACTTGTGAGGTTGAGCGTGCAGGTGAGAACGATTGAAAACTTGTGAGGTTGAGGGTGCTGGTAATAACGATTGAAAAAATGTGAGGTTGAGGGTGCGGGTAAGAATGATTGAAAACGTGTGAGGTTGAGGGTGCGGTTGAGAATGATTGAAAACTTGTGAGGTTGAGAATGATTGAAAACTTGTGAGGTTGAGGGTGCGGGTAAGAATGATTGAAAACTTGTGTTGACGGAGCGGGTCAGAATGATTGAAAATTTGTGTTGAGGGTGCGGGTGAGAATGATTGAAAACTTGTGTTGACGGTGCGGGTGAGGATGATTGAAAACTTGTGGGGTTGAGGTTGCTGGTGAGAATGATTAAAAACTTGTGTTGAGGTTGCGGGTGAGAACGACTGAAAACTTGTGAGGTTGAGGGTGCAGGTAAGAACGATTGAAAACATGTGAAGTTGAAGGAGTGGGTGAGAATGAGTGAAAACATGTGAGGTTGAGGGTGTGGTTGAGAATGATTGAAAACTTGTGAGGTTGAGGTTGCGGGTGAGAATGATTGAAAACTTGTGTTGAGGGTGCGGGTGAGAATGATTGAAACTTGTGTTGAGGGTGCGGGTGAGAATTAATGAAAACTTGTATTGAGGGTGCGGGTGAAAAATGATTGAAAACTTGTGTTGAGGGTGCGGGTGAGAATGATTGAAAACTTGTTTAGGGGTTGCGGGTGAGAATGATTGAAAACTTGTGTTGAGGGAGAGGGTGAGAATGATTGAAAACTTGTGTTGAGGGTGCGGGTGAGAATAATTTAAAAGTAGTGAGGTTGAGGGTGCGAGTAAGAATGATTGAAAATTTGTGACGTTGACGGTGCGGGTAAGAATGATTGAAAACTTGTGAGGTTGAGGGTGCGAGTAAGAATGATTGAAAACTTGTGAGGTTGACGGTGCGAGTAAGAATGATTGAAAACTTGTGAGGTTGACAGTGCGGGTAAGAATGATTGAAAACTTTTGAGGTTGACGGTGCGGGTGAGTGATTGAAAACTTGTGAGGTTGAGGGGGCGGGTGAGAACGATTCAAATCGTGTGTGGTTGAGGGCGCAGGTGAAAACGATTGAAAACTTGTGAGGTTGAGGGTTCTGGGAAAAACGATTGAAAGCATGTGAGGTTGAAGGTGCGGGTGAGAATGATTGAAAACGTGTGAGGTTGAGGGTGCGGTTGAGAATGATTGAAAACTTGTGAGGTTGAGAATGATTGAAAACTTGTGAGGTTGAGAATGATTGAAAACTTATGCGGTTGAGGTTGCGGGTGAGAATGATTGAAAACTTCTGAGGTTGGGGTTGCGGGTGAGAATGATTGAAAACTTGTGAGGTTGAGGTTGCGGGTGAGAATGATTGAAAACTTGTGAGGTTGAAGGTGCGGGTTAGAATGATTGAAAACTTGTGAGGTTGAGGGTGCGGGTGAGAATGATTGAAAACTTGTGTTGAGGGTGCGGGTGAGAATGATTCAAAACTTGTATTGACGGTGCGGGTGAGAATGATTGAAAACTTGTGTTGAGGGTGCGGGTGAGAATGATTGAAAACTTGTGTTGAGGGTGCGGGTGAGAATGATTGAAAACTTGTGAGGTTGAGGGTGCGGGTAAGAATGATTGAAAACTTGTGAGGTTGAGAGTGCGGGGAGAATGATTGAAAACTTGTGTTGAGTGTGCGGGTGAGAATGATTGAAAACTTGTGATGTTGAGGATGCGGGTAAGAATGATTGAAAACTTGTTAGGTTAACGGTGCGCGTAAGAATGATTGAAAACTTGTGAGGTTGACGGTGCGGGTAAGAATGTTTGAAAATTTGTGAGGTTGAGGGTGCGGGTGAGATCGATTGAAAACTTGTGAGGTTGAGGGCGCAGGTGAGAACGATTGAAAACTTGTGAGGTTGAGGATGCTGGTAAGAACGATTGAAAAAATGTGAGGTTGAGGGTGCGGGTAAGAATGATTGAAAACTTGTGAGGTTGAGAATGATTGAAAACTTGTGAGGTTGAAGGTGTGGATAAGAATGATTGAAAATGTGTGAGGTTGACGGTGCGGGTGAGAATGATTGAAAACTTGTGTTGACTGAGCGGGTGAGAATGATTGAAAATTTGTGTTGAGGGTGCGGGTGAGAATGATTGAAAACTTGTGTTGACGGTGCGGGTGAAAATGAGTGAAAACTTGTGTTGAGAGAGCGGGTGTGAATGATTGAAAACTTGTGTTGAGGGTGCGAGTGAGAATGATCGAAAACTTGTGTTGAAGGAGCGGGTGAGAATGATTGAAAACTTGTGTTGAGGGAGTGGGTGAGAATGATTGAAAACTTGTGTAGAGTGTGCGGGTGAGAATGATTGAAAACGTGTGAGGTTGAGGGTGCGGATAAGAATGATTGAAAACTTGTGAGGTTGACGGTGCGGGTAAGAATGATTGAAAACTTGTGAGGTTGACGGTGCGGGTAAGAATGATTGAAAACTTGTGAGGTTGACGGTGCGGGTAAGAATGAATTAAAACTTATGAGGTTGACAGTGCGGGTAAGAATGATTGAAAACTTGTGAGGTTGACGGTGCGGATGAGAATGATTGAAAACTTGTGAGGTTGAGGGTGCGGGTGAGAACGATTGAAATCTTGTGAGGTTGAGGGCGCAGGTGAGAACGATTGAAAACTTGTGATGTTGATGGTTCTGGTAAGAACGATTGAAAGCATGTGAGGTTGAAGGTGCGGGTGAGAATGATTGAAAACGTGTGAGGTTGAGGGTGCGGTTGAGAATGATTTTACAGATATGGAACCTATTTAGCAGTGTTAACACTGTGGTTGACTGAGTGACCGATGCAAGTCGAATGAATATATTAAATCATATACGCGCCTTTTTTTTACATAACAACCTGCTGGCGTTCCGCTCGCGTGAGGGAAAATCGAATGTCTCACGCGCGCTATTCATTGGTTGGTTCATTGATCCATGTCGTACTCTCCCAATACTAAGAGAATATGACTGTCCATTCACGTCGCCGGGAGATACCTAATTAAATATCACTGATTATGGTCCATATCTATCTTAAATACGGTCCCTTTACGTCCACGTAGCTATAATAACTATTAATTTATTACTATTATATGTATGTATGCTCACCATATCTATGAAATAACTAACGTATCACTACTCCCTAATATGGTAGTTTCACTTCCGGAATGGGCGTGGTCTATAGCCGGACAACACACACACTCGCTCCTATTGGAAGTTGATAATGGCGGAAAACACTGATGTCCATTACATGATTCATTAACCAATTATCCCCTAACTACCCCCGAACCTATCCTATACAAGTCCTATTCATATATACATATGTATCATTGCATCACTCTCCCCGGAGGTTCCACCACCTTAAACCATGGGAAGTGGTGGTATCCTACTATATAACTCTTGTACTTAAAGGGTACTGGACGTCGCAGGGCATTTTACTCTTTGTTCAACTAAAAAAGTCAGTCCGTTCCCAACATGTCTCACTACTATCGTCTTCGTTGTATCTCTTTGTCCACTGGTATTTGACTGGTACTTTTCCATAAATCTACGTTAGTGATTTTGTCCTGCCATTTCCATAATTTTATTCTGCGCCATTAATTTCCATTAATGAAGGTCTGTATTTTCATGATTGCAAACCGACCCTTACGAAGACTTATGTCGTTGTGGTTGGCCTTGTGATCTCTTGTAGTTTCCTGACCGGAGACAGACTGATCTGGACATGACAACACTTGACAAACAATGAATCAGCAACGCACTCACTGGTGGTTTATTGAAGATGTTAGGAGGCTGGCTCCATCAGTCCAGCTTTTTATGAATTTATTAACGTTGCATGTTATTTCAATATCAAATACAATAGTATTCACTCAAAACATTAAGCAATGTTAACCGGACTTCCGGTATATATGGCGAATAGGCGGCAGGATCCGCTGATGCTCTGTCTGAAAAGTTTCCTTGCTGCAGTTTCCTCATATTCCAAGTCCGGCTTGCTACTGGAGCTACTGAGTTTAATGCTCTGTGCGCACCGTGAGCTGTGTTTTTCATCCGTTTCGTATTTCGATATTCCGATTACTTACGATGAATGATGGCATCGTATGACGAGGGACAGTTCGATTGCGTTCACTTTCGGTGTTGCTTGGCCTTATGTCTTTTTGAGTGTGTTGTGACTGCTATGATGGGCACTGCAGTTACCTTTCTTTGTTTGGATCCTTCATTGAGATGAGATGTTAATTTGAATGATCCCACTGGCACGGGCGGTTGAGCAATTATGGATTTTAATTTGTTTGCAGTGTTTCCGGGGTTCGATTAACTACAACAAGCAAACCAGACTTCCTTCCTTGTGAGAAACAATCCATACAAACTGTTATTCAGCTTTTATCTGGCTTGTTAGCGAACTTCTTAAGTTTTTTACACTGTCCTTTGCGGGTAATCCCTACATTCTTTCGCTATCCTAACTGAATAATCATCTGTATCTTGAGTTGCTATAATATATTTATTTGAGGTCTAAATAAATCTATTTGAATCTATGTACTGTCAGCATATTAGGTGGTAACTTCCTCTCGCCATTTCGTTTCTCTCCTCTCTAAAATTCGTGTTACTTTCGATGCGTGGCGAGCTTTGGTCGACCTTCCAGAACATTGCTATCGGCCTTGACTTGAGTTGCACGAGATAATCTTGAACTGTGGGCTGACAACTATTACCTGTGTTCTTCAATCTACAAAAGTCACTTCCCCTTTTAGTGTAGTCTTCTTCTTCTTTTACCTTTTAGCTCCCGGTGGAGCATAGGTCTTCAACAAACACTTTCCAAGTCGTTCTGTTTTTTTGCCATTCTTTTAAGATCATTCCATGTCTTCCCCATCTTCTTCATCTCTGCTTCTATCTGTCTTCTCCAAGAATTTCTTGGTCTTCCTCTTTGTCTTTTCCCCTGGGGATTCCAAAAAAGGGCCTGTTGTGTAATACTCTCAGTTGGCTTCCGTAGTGTGTGTCCTATCCATCGCCATCGTCTTCGCTGTATCTCTTTATCCACTGAAATTTGACCGGTACATTTCCATAATTCCACGTTAGTGACTTTGTCCTGCCATTTCCATCCCTTTATTCTGCGCAAGCATCCATTAATGAAAGTCTGTACTTTCGTGATTGTCAATTTTGTCATTCTCCATGTTTCACAGCCATATAATAGGACCGACTTAACATTTGTATTTAGCCTAATTTCTTTGGATTTCCATATGTTTCCCAGTGCAATGAAAGCTCCTCTTGCTTTTGATATCCTTATTTTGGTATCATTTTCTGTTCCTCCCTCTTTATCTATATTACTGCCCAGATATATATAAGATTGTACGTCTAGTAGAGGTATTTCTCCTAGTTTTATATGGTTATTGCCAACTGCATTAATTCTCATAATGTTGGTCTTATCTCTATTAATCTTTAGTCCTAGCTGTTGTGATCTCTCATCTAATATACTCATTTTATCCTGCATCTGTTGATGGCTGTGTGATAGGAGAGCTATGTCATCAGCAAAGTCTAAATCATCAAGTTGTTTGGTCAGTGACCACTGGATCCCATTTCTGTTGTTTTGAGTTATTTTCATAATCCAATCTATGGCCAGTAGAAAGAGAAATGGAGACAGGAGGCATCCTTGCCTTACTCCTGTTCTTATTTCAAATGCTTCTGTAAGCTGTCCTTCATGCACCACACTACATTTTGTTCCTTCATGCATTGTTTTTATCAGGTTAATAAACTTTATGGGGATTCCGTAATGACTCAGCAACTTCCAAAGCATTCTTCTGTCTAAACTATCAAATGCCTTTTCGTAATCTATGAATCCAATATACATAGTGGGGATTTTAGTTCTAAACTTTGTTCAACTATTATACGTAGGGTAGTTATTTGATCAGCACATGATCTGTTCTTCCTAAAACCTGCTTGTTCATCTCTCAAGTGTTTCTCTATAGCCTCTTTTAGTCTCTCCAGAATGATTCTGCCTAATATTTTTCCTGGCACTGATAGTAGCATAATTCCCCTATAATTTGTGCACTCCTGTAAACTTCCTTTCTTTGGTAGTTTGATCATATAACCTTCTCTCCAGTCTTTAGGTATTTCTTCCCTCTCCCAAATTTTATCCAATAGATCCTGTAACATCTTGGTAGAGGTGTTAATATCTGCTTTGATGGCTTCCGAAGGAATTTCATCTGGTCCTGTGGCTTTACCATCTTTTAATAGTTTGATGGCTTTCATTATTTCTTCTTTGCTTGGTTTTCCGCAGTTAACGTGTAACTCTTCTTCTGCTGGTAGTATATCTGGAGGATTATTTGAGCCGGGTCTGTTCAAAAGTTCTTCAAAGTGTTCTTTCCATCTCTCCATTTGTTCCCTTATATTACTAAGCAGATTTCCTTTCTTGTCTTTGATAAAGGCGTTGATCTGTTTGTATTTTCCGCCTAATTTCTTTGTGCTGTTGTACAGTTCTTTCATATTCCCTTTATTTGCTGCTTCTTCTGCCTCTTTAGCTAGTTCATCTATATATTTCCTCTTATCCCTTTTAATGCATCTTCTCACTTCTTTGTTCACCTCTGTGTAAGCTTCCTGTGTCTTGGCTTTATTACTTCTTGTTTTGCTTTTACTTATGTCTGCTTTCTTGTTCTTTCTTTCTTTAATTTTATCCAGGGTCTCTGCTGTCATCCATGCCTTATTCTGGCGTTCTCTTTTCCCCAGTGTTTCTTCGCATGTCTCTTTCCATATATTTTTTACCTGTTTCCAATGATCTTCTATATTTATTGTATTTTCTAGTTGTTGGAGGACTTGGTATTTGTTTGATATTGTGACTGCGAATTTATCTTTAATTCCTTGTTCTTTAAGAAACCCTACATTGAAATACTTTCTACCCTTATTCGTTGTATTATACCTTTTTAATTTAATTTAATTTTAAGTTTGTTTTAGTGTAGTCGCCGAACGTTTATTTATTTTTTTTTTTTAAATCCTTATTAAGATAAGATCTTGTACGAGATAAATTATGTTTGATTTAATAGATAAAGAAGATAGGCTCAATATAAAATATATAACATATTAAATATCATACGAGGCCGGGAATAGTCATCATCATCGAGTACCGTCTCCGCATCGAAGGTTGGCTACCATGGAGCGCCATTCTACTGTCTCTTGCTTTAATGGTGCAGATTGTCATAGACTGATTTGTCCATCTTTAGATGTTACTCGTCCATGTTAGTCTTAGTCTGCCTCTGCCTCTATTACCCTGTTTTTTCCCCCTTCAAATATTACTTTTAGTAGGCTGTTGTGTCTTTTAACATGCCCTAGGAAAATTTCGCTTGTCTGGTTCTAATTGTATTTAGCAGTTCTCTTTTCATTTTTAGTTGTTTTAAAACTTCATCATTTGTTTTCTTTTCTTTCTATCCAATTCTACCTATTCTTCTATAACTCCACATTTCAAAGTAATATATAGCGAGTAGTAGAACTGCAGAAACTAATATTTGAGGAATGTAACATCGCTGCTGGTCTTATTTTTTTTTGCTTCTTTCCTTCATAATTTTCTTTTTAGCGTCGAGTGGAGATATAATTTGTGGTCTTTTGCTTTTCTGATGGCCTCTACTACTATTATGTTTTCTAGTATTTCTAATATTTCATCAATCCTTCCTTTCGTGGTCGGCCCTTGAGTCTGGTTTTCAGGCAACGTTTATTAGAACCTTGTGTTTTTTTTTATCTTTGTGTCTTACCGCGTAGCCAAAACATTTTGTCTGTTGTTTCTTTATGTGTTGTATAGTGGTGATTATTTATACTTTTTCCTCAGTACATCATTTCTGATCTTATCTCTCAGGCAGTTTCCTGTCATTCATCTTGGTAGTAGTTATTTGTATTATTACTCTTGCGTCTTAGAGTCCAGGTCTGACATTGTTTTCCATTGTTGTCTCAACGTTGGGATGAAGATTTTGTTGTAGAGTCCCCATTTTGCCTCTAAGGTTATTTCCTTGTTGGACAATAGTCATGATAGTTGATCGATTATTTGATAAGCTTTGGTGCACTTGAGTCTATTTCTCCTGCATGTGATTTGTCATTAGTCACTATATTTCCTAGATATTGAAACTCCACTACTTGTTTTAATTGTAGGCCGTTTATCGTTATGTTAATGTTTTGCTTTTCGATTTTCGTTTGCGATATTCATGACTTCTGTTTTATTGAAGTCGAGTTTCAAGTTGCATTGAGAGCCTGTGTTGTTAAGCCTATTTAAGTGTTTTTTAAGTCTTCTATTTCTCCGTGTATTAGGTGCTTGATTTTCTGCAAATAGTAGTTTGTTAAATGCCAAAATGTTCAGGAATGTGAGCTCTTTTTATTTAAAAATGTAAAAATGTTTGTATAAGAAAAATCACATACAAAATGTGCTGTAGTTAGTAAAAAGAAATATACAAATCAAAATGAGGGTCCGTATCATTTTAGTTTATATCTGCTATGTGCCATTATTTAGATATGTGTTTTGTGTAACCAACATGTTCAGGAATGCTGCTTTGTCTGCATACAATCTTGTCACACTGATGGGGGCCTCGGTAGCTTAGTTGGAAAAACCACCCGACCCGACTGGACTACCCTCGTTCGGACAACCCGTGTTCGATTCCCGCTGGGAGCAGTGTGAATTGTACTCGTGGTTGGAAAAAAAAAATACCGCAACGATCGACCCAGCCGTTGGCAGAAATGGGTACCAGGGTAGTACCTTGGGAAGGTGAGGAATGTCGCCTCGCATCTGAGTTTCGATGCTTGAGGCGACACTATACAGAAATCTCCGAACATTTCTGGATAGGCGGCCGAGCACATATGGGTGTAAACTCGCGTGCTAAGACGCCGGTTGAAGTCTCGTACTTTACCTTTACCTTTAATCTTGTCAGATGTATGTAGTAATTCATGTGTGAAAAATGTACTTTTTATGCAACAAGAAAAAAAAAACAACAAAGTAAATTTCTTTTCCTCACTGCTAGAATCCAGATGAATAATCCAATTGAATTTGAAACATTTGCAACACACATCATTCATCTGTTTGAATTGACAACTATTTACATTGACCGCTGAATTGGCACTTGAGGCTTTGTAAATAAAAAAAAAAAAATGTCTTTGCACTTGCCAGCTTTTATAATTTTATTGACAGTGGTATTTAGCAAAGCACTCCGTTGGGTGCAGGTAAAGCCGATTTGAAGAACTTTCACAATAAAGGTGGTCCGAATCATTCAACCGCAGACAACACATCTCTCTCTGAATTATCCCACCTCCCCTGTTTTATTATGTGGCCCGTTTTTCCATGTAATGGTCTAGAGGGTATAACAATATTGGCAGCACTAAATAGCTCCTATATCAATTGAAACTTATAGGCCAGCAGTGGATTTTTGTGTGCTAGTTTTCTGGCGTGGTCAATGCAAATAAATGAATGAATTGAGCGACCTCGAGCAGCCAAAAATATAGTTTCTTCTACCAATTCCTTGTCCTTCTGATGAATGTGTCATATGTTGTGACACACTGGTCAACCCTATGGCACCCGTTCATACGACAATTATAGTCGTCTATCATTGATGGCCTCTCCCTGGTAATAGAGCGAGTTGTTGTGGACTGAGTCTCCACCGTGGACTCTCTAGCGACAAGGAAACAGCGTTTCTTTGCTTTATTGTCGCGCGGAACATGACGCACAAGAACTACCTCTCCGCAGCAAGCAACCATTCAATCTGCAGAGGTGCCAATTTAGCTGCCTTGAACTGTTCTGGGAATCCGTTACAATTTATATTGATTGAACCAATATAACAGTTTCCCTTGTCTAGAAGGTACCTCAACAGAGGAAGGCTGGTGTAATACCGATCAGCATGAATATATTGGCCTTTCCCACATGGCTCTAACAGCTTATCAAAAACTGTGATGTTCGCTAACTGTTTGGATATAAATTTTTATGTACGCTGTGTTACTGCCAAAATATGTTCACTGCATACCCAGTAATACTACCGACTAAGGCTAAATGTTTTCACGTAGCATTTTTGGGGCTTCGTCGCGTTATGCATTTGATGACGCTTCCCTTCCAGCCGATGACCATTTCATAAACAGCGAGCTCTTTGAATTGGTAAATAGCCTGCTGAAATTGAAGAACACTTTGAATGAATGATTCAATTTTAGCTTTACCCTTCTCATCTACTTCAACCACATGAAATATTATGTGGTACAGAGTCTTCAACCATTATCATACTAATATTGATCTGAACCATGGGGATTAAATCAATGGATCTGTGGCCCAGTAGTCACTAATTATGGTGTTTTTTTCCGAATGCCCATAGTGATAATGATGGTAAAGAATTGATAAAGCTCCAGTACAGTGACTGGTGTGCAACTTTTAAACACAGAACACGCAGTAGAACTGGTCTGGCTCATTTCCCGTCATATTTTTTCTGCCTTCTCGTCGATAGAACCTGCAAGTCCCTCAACGATGTTATTTGTAAAAAGAGCCTGCTGACGAAAAAGGGATGATGAACCCTCTGAAACAATGTTAGAACCGACTCCAGGGCTCCTGACCTTCGGTGGGGTGAAGAGAAAGTTATTGTTAGTACTGCTCTCAAGATACTTATCACCACTGTTCATCTGGCTGACCACTGACCTGAGCACTGTTGTTGGTATCTGCTGATCCACAGTAGTACCAGTAGAAGTAGTAGATGGCAATGTAATTGGACACGTGGTGGTTACTGCAAAGGGTTTTTATGTTTTATGTTGTTTTTTTTTTTAGCATCGGGCCTTTCCCCGTCCACTAACAATGTTTTGCAAACGCGATGTCCACTCCTGATCACTTGAATCAGTCAGCGTCCACAACGTTTTCTTCAAAACTACTGTCACTACTAATGTCACTACAATTGTCACTACAATTGTCACTACTAATGTCACTACTAATGTCACTATTACTGTCACTACAAATGTCACTACTAATGTCACTATTACTGTCACTACAAATGTCACTACTAATGTCACTATTACTGTCACTACAATTGTCACTACTAATGTCACTATTACTGTTACTACAAATGTCACTACTAATGTCACTACTAATGTCATTACGACTGTCACTATTACTGTCACTACAAATGTCACTACAATTGTCACTACTAATGTCACTACAACTGTGATTACTAATGTCACTACAACTGTCACTACTAATGTCACTACAACTGTCACTATTACTGTCACTACAAATGTCACTACTAATGTCACTACTAATGTCATTACAACTGTCACTATTACTGTCACTACAAATGTCACTACTAATGTCACTACAACTTTGATTACTAATGTCACTACAACTGTGATTACTAATGTCACTACAACTGTCACTACTACTGTCACTACAAATGTCACAACTAATGTCATTACAAATGTCACTACAACTGTCACTACTATTGTCACTACAACTGTCACTACTAATGTCACTACAACTGTCACTACTAATGTCACTACAATAGTCACTACAACTGTCACTATTACTGTCACAACAAATGTCACTACTAATGTCACTTCTACTGTCACTACTAATGTCACTTCTATTATCACTACAAATGTCACTACTACTGTCACTACTACTGTCACTACTAATGTCACTACAACTGTCGCTACAATTGTCACTACTAATGTCACTACAACTGTCACTACAACTGTCACTACAACTGTCACTACTAATGTCACTACAACTGTCACTACAACTGTCACTACTAATGTCACTTCTACTGTCACTATTAATGTCACTTCTACTGTCACTACTACTGTCACTACAACTGTCACCACTACTGTCACTACAACTGTCACTACTACTGTCACTACAACTGTCACCACTACCGTCACTTCTATTGTCACTATAACTGTCACTACTAATGTCACTACGACTGTCACTACAACTGTCACTACTGTCACAACAACTGTCACTACAACTGTCACTACAACTGTCACTACTAATGTCACTACAACTGTCAAAACTAATGTCACTTCTACTGTCACTACTACTGTCACAATAACTGTCACTACTGTCGCTACAACTGTCACTACTAATATCACTTCAACTGTCACTACAACTGTCACTACTAATGTCACTTCAACTGCCACTACTACTGTCACTACAACTTTCACTACTAATGTCACTACAACTGTCACTACAACTGTCACCACTACTATCACTACTACTGTCACCAATACTGTCACTACAACTATCACTACAACTGTCATTACTACTGTCAATGCTACTGTTAATGCAACTGTCACTACAACTGTCACTACAACTGTCACTACAACTGTCACTACAACTGTCACTACAAATGTCACTATTACTGTCATTACTACTGTCAATGCTACTGTTAATGCAACTGTCACTACAAATGTCA
Source organism: Megaustenia siamemsis (assembly GCA_032433765.1). NCBI lineage: Eukaryota > Metazoa > Mollusca > Gastropoda > Stylommatophora > Ariophantidae > Megaustenia > Megaustenia siamemsis. The sequence continues at coordinate 35,144,689 of JAVIAB010000108.1, read as the reverse complement.
CTACAATTGTCACTACAACTGTCACTACAACTGTCACTACAACTGTCATTACAACTGTAACTACAACTATCACTACAACTGTCACTACAACTGTTAATACAACTGTCACTACAACTTTCACTACTACTGTCATTACTACTGTCAATGCTACTGTTAATGCAACTGTCACTACAACTGTCACTACTACTGTCATTACTACTGTCAATGCTACTGTTAATACAACTGTCACTACAACTGTCACTACTACTGTCATTTACTACTGTCAATGCTACTGTTAATGCAACTGTCACTATAACTGTCACTACAACTGTCACCACTACTGTCATTACTACTGTCAATGCTACTGTTAATACAACTGTCACTACAACTGTCAATATAACTGTCACTACAACTGTCACCACTACTGTCATTACTACTGTCATTACTACTGTCAATGCTACTGTTAATGCAATTGTCACTATAACTGTCACTACAACTGTCACTACAACTGTCACTACTACTGTCATTACTACTGTCAATGCTACTGTTAATGCAACTGTCACTATAAATGTCACTACTACTGTCATTACTACCGTCAATGCTACTGTTAATGCAACTGTCACTACAGCTGTCACTACTACTGTCACTATAACTGTCATTACTACTGTCACTACTACTGTCACTAGAACTGTCACTACTACTGTCACCACTACTGTCACTACTACTGTCACTACAACTGTAACTATTACTTTCACTACAACTGTCACTACTACTGTCACTACTACTGTAACTACTACTGTCAATACAACTGTCTCCACAACAGTCACTATTACTGTCACTACTACTGTCACTACTACTGTCACTACAACTGTCACGATTACTGTCACTACTACTACTGTCACTACTACTGTCACTACAACTGTCACTACTACTATCACTACAATTGTCACTACTACTGTCACTACTACTGTCATTACAACTGTCACTACTACTATCACTACAATTGTCACTACAACTGTCACTCTACTGTCACTACAACTGTCACTACTACTGTCATTACAATTGTCACTACTACTGTCACTACAACTGTCGCTACAACTGTCACCACTACTGTCACAACTAATGTCACTTCTACTGTCACTACAACTGTCACTACAATTGTCACTACTACTGTCACTACAATTGTCACTAATACTGTCACTACAACTGTCACTACAACTGTCACTACTACTATCACTACTACTGTCACTAGAACTGTCAGGACAACTGTCACTACAACTGTCACTACTACTATCACTACTACTGTCACTACAACTGTCACTACTACTATCACTACTACTGCCACTAGAAATGTCAGGACAACTGTCAGTACAACTGTCACTACTACTAACACTACTACTGTCACTAGAAATGTGGCTTGTCAGGACAACTGTCACTTTTACTGTCACTACAACTGTCACTACTACTGTCACTAGAAATGTCAGGACAACTGTCACTACTACTGTCACTAATACTATCACTACTACTGTCACTAGAAATGTCAGTACAACTGTCACTACTACTATCACTACTACTGTCACTAGAACTGTCAAAACAACTGTCACTACAACTGTAACTACTACTATCACTACTACTGTCACTAGAAATGTTACGAAAACTGTCACTACTACTAACACTACTACTGTCACTAGAAATGTCAGGACAATTGTCACTACTACTATCACTACTACTATCACTACTAATGTCACTACAACTGTCACTACAAATGTCATTACTACTGTCAATGCTACTGTTAATGCAACTGTCACTACAACTGTCACTACAACTGTCACTACTACTGTCACAACAACTGTCCCTACTACTGTCACTATTACTGTCATTCTACTATCACTACAACTGTCACCAAACTGTCACTACTACTATCACTACTAATGCCACTAGAACTGTCACGACAACTGTCACTACTACTGTCACTACAACTGTCCCTACTACTATCACTACTACCGTCACTAGAAATGTCAGGACAACTGTCACTACTACTGTCACTACTACTAACACTACTACTGTCACTAGAAATGTCAGGACAACTGTCACTACAACTGTCACTACTACTAACACTACTAATGTCACTAGAAATGTCAGGACAACTGTCACTACAACTGTCACTACTACTAACACTACTAATGTCACTAGAAATGTTAGGACAACTGTCACTACTACTGTCACTACAACTGTCACTACTACTGTCACTAGAAATGTCAGGACAACTGTCACTACTACTGTCACTACTACTATCACTACTACTGTCACTAGAACTGTCACGACAACTGTCACTACTACTGTCACTACAACTGTCACTACTACTATCACTACTACTATCACTACTACCGTCACTACTACTGTCACTACAACTGTCACTACTACTATCTCTACTACTATCACTACTACCGTCACTACTACTGTCACTACAACTCTCACTACTACTATCACTACTACTATCACTACTACCGTCACTACAACTGTCACTACAACTGTCACTACTACTATCACTACTACCGTCACTCCTACTTTCACTACAACTGTCACTACTACTATTACTGCTACCGTCACTACTATTCTCACGGCAACTGTCACTACTACTGTCACTTCAACTGTCATTTTCATCATCTTCCCCAAGATCACGTTCCATTTCAATACAGGAAGAAAAACTGCGTGATTTGATCATACTAACTGTAATAGCGAAATGCTACACAATGTAAAGAAGCCGTCAAAATCAGCTGTTGGTAATTTCTTTTTTTTTTTTTTGCACAAATTATTTTAAAATGAAAACAACGATCTTGCATGCTCAATGCTGCTGCCATTTTCCTTAGAAATGTTTCATAAATGATATTCAGTGAACTTAAAAATATGGATTTACTTAAAACTAAACTTCTAATGGAGCAAAATTATCGGCTTCGTAAGTAGTATAGGTGGCTGTGAACCAACTCTAAAAGTGCACGCACATGCACCGAAAGACAATAGATTTGGCACCGATACTGCACAAAACTTGCACCCAGAAAAAAAAAAAAATTTTTTTGAATTCGCTATTTTTTCGAAATTGATTATTTTTTTGGGGAAAAATTTTTTTTTTTTTTTTGTTCGTCAGTTTGTCGAAACGGTCTACTGTGTCTGAGAGATTAACTCAGGTAAATTCAAAGATCGTGACGGCTTAAACTGCGGGTACGGTGATCCCCTCTCGCGGCGTGTTAGAGGAAAATATTTGTGAAAGAGTATTTTAAAAGAGTATATTTGTGAAAGTAAACATTCAGAATTATTTTACAAATATGTATTTGTGAAAGTAAAAAACTCAGAATTATTAAAAATAAAAATAAAAAATAAAAAAAATAGTCTCCCATCAGGATTCGAACACGGGACTGCGTGACAGGCCAGGCACTTACCACACGGTCCACTTCGTCACTTTGTCGAACGGTCTACTGTATCTGAGAGATTAACTCAGGTAAATTCAAAAGATCGGGGCGTCAAACAGTCCGGCTCAGGATATTTCAGTTAACCAACTCAGGTAAAACCCCGATTGAAAAGAAAACGGACTTATGTTAAAAATCATTTTGGTGGCGTACTCACGCATCGTGGTGTGCGTGAAAGAGTATTTTAAAAGAGTATATTTGTGAAAGTAAAAAATTCAGAATTATTAAAAAAATATGTATTTGTGAAAGTAAAAAAACTCAGAATTATTAAAAATAAAAAAATAAAAAAAAGTCTCCCACCAGGATTCGAACACGGGGTCTACTATGTGACAGGAGGCGACATGTAAAAAAATGCTGACAAGCAATGACGTTGAAGGGGTATTGTTAGGAAAAGGAAAATACGACTAGCTCGCGGGCGGGAACGAGTTGGTCGGCACAGGTGTGTTATTGTAGTATCGCTAAAATCATGTGCCAGGATAGCGGTTCTTGGGGAAAGATTATTGGTCGTGTGTGTTATCGCTACCAACATCATCATGTGTCGTGTAGTAAGGTGTGCTAATATTAAATAGTGACGCTCGCTCTTTCTCATTCAATGTAAAGCAAAACAAATTCTATATTTCACAACTTTATTAATACATCATATATTACTGTCCGGTTGCTGATAATTTTAACCGCCTGGGTTTCCTACACAACCGCCCTCCATTTTGACAAAACCTTGATCAAAGCTGGAATAGGTAATCGGTGACTTTGCTGAAACATCCTAGGCATCCATACTGGCTGCCGGAGCTGTCGTCTGATTAACAAGAGTGAGGTCCCCTTGGTTAACAAAAAAGGGCGTGTAGTTGATCTGGTTAACAACAGGCGGCATGTAGTTGAGGTTAACATAAGCGTTTTCGAGACTGCCTTAACGCCATCTTTAGACAACGGAACTACCCCCTCTGCCTTCATGTCCTATCATCATCACGTGCCACCCTCAACATCACCAACCCTTCATGGCCTATCATCATCATGTGCCACCCTTAACACCATCATCATCCCTTCATGGCCTATCATCATCATGTGCCACCCTCAACACCATCATCAACCCTTCATGTCCTATCATCATCACGTGCCACCCTCAACAACAGCATCATCCCTTCATGGCCTATCATCATCATCATGTGCCACCCTCAACACCATCATCAACCCTTCATGTCCTATCATCATCATCCCTTCATGTCCTATCATCATCAAGCCACACAAAGTATCAAACCGATTATTAGTGACACATCATCATGTGCCACCCTCAACACCATCATCAACCCTTCATGTCCTATCATCATCATCCCTTCATGTCCTATCATCATCAAGCCACACAAAGTATCAAACCGATTATTAGTGACACATCATCATGTGGCACCCTCAACACCATCATCATCCCTTCATGGCCTATCATCATCATGTGCCACCCTCAACACCATCATCAACCCTTCATGTCCTATCATCATCACGTGCCACCCTCAACAACAGCATCATCCCTTCATGGCCTATCATCATCATCATGTGCCACCCTCAACACCATCATCAACCCTTCATGTCCTATCATCATCATCCCTTCATGTCCTATCATCATCAAGCCACACAAAGTATCAAACCGATTATTAGTGACACATCATCATGTGCCACCCTCAACACCATCATCAACCCTTCATGTCCTATCATCATCATGTGCCACCCTCAACACCATCATCCCTTCATGTCCTACCATCATCATCATGTGCCACCCTCAACACCATCACCATCCCCTCATGTCCTGTCATCATCATCATCATCACCAAGACACACAAAGTGACACATCATCATCATGTGCCACCCTCAACACCATCATCAGCCCTTCAGGTCCTATCATCAAGCCACACAAAGTATCAACCAGCGAAATTCTCTCTCTCTCTGTCTCTCTCACATTCATGGTAAACCAAAACAAAATGGGCTCATACTCAAAAAGTCGACCTAAAAATCCCAAAAGCTACTCACATAGTCGTAATAGTTAGACACAACGAACCGATCGTTATTTCTAAAGCCAAAAAAGTTTGGGCAATTCGCTAATATTTTACCACCATAATACACAAATTTAGGTTCATATTCAAAAAGTCGACCTCAAAACCATAAAAAGCGACTCTCATAGTCATACTAGTTAGACACAACGAGCAGGAAGTTATATTCAAGGTCCAAAATGTTGGACCAAATCACTAAGATTTTACCACCATAACACACCCACGACCTCTCGAACCACGCACTTAACAAACTACAAACTTAATAAACCACAAACTCACGAACAACAAACTTAACAAACCACAACCCCACGAACCACGGACTTAACGAACCATCAACTCACGAACCACGAACCACAACCCCACGAACCATGGACTTAACGAACCATCAACTAACGAACCACGAACCACGACCCCACGAACCACGGACTTAAAGAAACCATCAACTCACGAACCATGAACCACGACCCCACGAACCACAACCCCACGAACCATGGACTTAACGAATCATCAACTCACGAACCACGAACCACAACCCCACGAACCACGGACTTAACGAACCATCAACTCACGAACCACGAACCACAACCCCACGAACCATGGACTTAACGAACCATCAACTAACGAACCACGAACCACAACCCCACGAACCACGGACTTAACGAACCATCAACTCACGAACCACGACCCCACGAACCACAACCCCACGAACCATGGACTTAACAAATGTAGCGTCGAGGAGAGATATAATTTGCGGTCTCTTGCTCTTCTGTTCGCCTCTGCTGCTAGTATGTTTCCTAGCGCTTCTAATTGTACATCGACCCATCCTTTTTCGTGGTCGACAGTTGGGTCTGGTGTTCTCACAACATTTTGCTGAAGGCTCGTTGTGTTTTTGATCTGTCTGCCCTGTCACCTAGCCAAACTATTTTATCTGTTGTTTCCTTATATACATTCTATGATGGGGGCTATTCCTAGCTTTCTTCTCAGTTCTTCATTTCTGAGCTTATCTCTCAGACTGTTTCCTGTCATTCGTCTAACACATTTCATCTCTGAGATCACAAAAATTTAGGCACATACTCAAAAAGTCGACCTCAAAACCATAAAAAGCTACTCCCACATCCATCTAAAAGTTACACCAAAACCGCACCAGATTTGCAACGTGCAAAAACATGCACAAGTTTGACACAAGTTTGTGTGGCTTGATGATGATAGGACATGAAGGGATGATGATGATAGGACATGAAGGGTTGATGATGGTGTTGAGGGTGGCACATGATGATGTGTCACTAATAATCGGTTTGATACTTTGTGTGGCTTGATGATGATAGGACATGAAGGGATGATGATGATAGGACATGAAGGGTTGATGATGGTGTTGAGGGTGGCACATGATGATGATGATAGGCCATGAAGGGATGATGCTGTTGTTGAGGGTGGCACGTGATGATGATAGGACATGAAGGGTTGATGATGGTGTTGAGGGTGGCACATGATGATGATAGGCATGAAGGGATGATGATGGTGTTGAGGGCGGCACATGATGATGATAGGCCATGAAGGGTTGGTGATGTTGTTGAGGGTGGCACGTGATGATGATAGGACATGAAGGCAGAGGGGGGTAGTTCCGTTGTCTAAAGATGGCGTTAAGGCAGTCTCGAAAACGCTTATGTTAACCTCAACTACATGCCGCCTGTTGTTAACCAGATCAACTACACGCCCTTTTTTGTTAACCAAGGGGACCTCACTCTTGTTAATCAGACGACAGCTCCGGCAGCCAGTATGGATGCCCAGGATGTTTCAGCAAAGTCACCGATTACCTATTCCAGCTTTGATCAAGGTTTTGTCAAAATGGAGGGCGGTTGTGTAGGAAACCCAGGCGGTTAAAATTATCAGCAACCGGACAGTAATATATGATGTATTAATAAAGTTGTGAAATATAGAATTTTGTTTTGCTTTACATTGAATGAGAAAGAGCGAGCGTCACTATTTAATATTAGCACACCTTACTACACGACACATGATGATGTTGGTAGCGATAACACACACGACCAATAATCTTTCCCCAAGAGCCGCTATCCTGGCACATGATGTTAGCGATACTACAATAACACACCTGTGCCGACCAACTCGTTCCCGCCCGCGAGCTAGTCGTATTTTCCTTTTCCTAACAATACCCCTTCAACGTCATTGCTTGTCAGCATTTTTTTACATGTCGCCTCCTGTCACATAGTAGACCCCGTGTTCGAATCCTGGTGGGAGACTTTTTTTTATTTTTTTATTTTTAATAATTCTGAGTTTTTTTACTTTCACAAATACATATTTTTTTTAATAATTCTGAATTTTTTACTTTCACAAATATACTCTTTTAAAATACTCTTTCACGCACACCACGATGCGTGAGTACGCCACCAAAATGATTTTTAACATAAGTCCGTTTTCTTTTCAATCGGGGTTTTACCTGAGTTGGTTAACTGAAATATCCTGAGCCGGACTGTTTGACGCCCCGATCTTTTGAATTTACCTGAGTTAATCTCTCAGACACAGTAGACCGTTTCGACAAACTGACGAACCAAAAAAAAAAAAAATTCCCCCCCCCCAAAAAAAAAAAAAATAATCAATTTCGCAAAAATAGCGAATTCAAAAAAATTTTTTTTTTTTTTTTGGGTGCTTGTTTTGTGCAGTATCGGTGCCAAATCTATTGTCTTTCGGTGCATGTGCGTGCACTTTTAGTTTGGTTTCACAGCCACCTATACTACTTTCGTAGCGGCAACCGACGTTGCCACATTGTTAAAATTAGACATTTCTCCCGGCCACTGGCAGTGGCCGATTGTTTATTAATAATCTCTTCTGTTTTCAGTGGGTTAATTAACTTACAAATCTAGTCAATGGGGGTACTAAGCAATAGGGGAGATGGTACACACCCCTGTCTTACTTCTGATATAACATCGAAGTGGTCACTGTAGCCTGCTACATTTTCTGATGATATTATTGTATAATTCATGTGTTTTCTTTACTTGTCCTTTTACTCTGGTGTCCGCTAAATCCTAGTATTTTATTTTTCCTCTTAGTCATTTCTTCAAAAGTTCTACTTCTTTGTTTTTTTTCCGCATATGATGATGGTGGATATTTGCTGCATAGTTCCATGTTCTGTTTTAGTCGATAGTGCAAAATACAAGTGACTGAGCTATCCCGGCTCCCGTTGCGTATTTAGTACTCAGGTTTCATCTATCAAACGTTGCGCGCGATACTACAACATATTGATGCTATAGTTCTTTGATTATTACCGTTAGAAATCTTGCAACGTTGATATCAGTTGACATGTCCGATACGAAATCCAACAATTCTGGGAAATTAGCTTTGCTGAGTGAGTGCATGGCTGTTAATATAACTGGATATATCCCGCTGTAAGAGAATTGCAGTTACTTTCTTTCTTAGCTCCTCAAAATAAGCTTTGGGTTATGTGTCGTCATTTACAGCAATAACTGCAGCATTCAGTTTAATTTTGACGAACATTTTGTTGAATATGATGAGAGTACCAGTCATACTAAACATAACATGCCTCATTGACTCATTCTTACCCGAGAGTCTATGATAGGCTCTGCACTTATGCAACAATATTAAATCATTGATCTATTTTGTGCATAGAATTTTTCAGACACGTTGAATTGAATGTAAATACCGCATTGGATAATCTACAACCCCCCCCCCCCTTTTTCCCCTCTCCCCGTCAGGACCTCATAGCGATCTGTTTCTTATTTGAAATTGTTCCGTTCATTCAGCACCTGAGCCAGGGGCTTTCCGAGTTTCTTCTTGTTGCATGTCACAATTGTCCTATTATAATGTACATACATATATACATGATTAGATCTGTTTGTTCTGCGAGAAATTTCGGATTGACGAATGTACAAAGTGTGAATACGCATTTTATTCCTGGAGCACAGTAGGACATGTTTCATGCATGAATATTTAATGACCGACCGTCTTCTGCTCTATTCTGAGCTCTTATATATATATATTTCCATAACCGCTTCATACCTGGACATTTTGATCAGACCAGCAAGTTAGTTAACAGATGTCCCTGATTTCTGACTGGATGCCTTTAGGAGAGAAATAGTTATTATGCTTGCCGACTCTGACGTGCTGACTAAGATAAAATTACTCTGACATGCTGATTTAGGTGAGAAGACTTTATTGTAATTGCTAACTCTGAGACGCTGATATAGGTGAGAAATAATAATTATAGTTGCCGACTGTGAAGTGCTGACTAAAGGTGAAAAGTACTTACTGGGATTGCTATAGGTGAAGTGCTTACTGATAGTGAAAGGTACTTACTGGGATTGCTATAGGTGAAGTACGGACTGAAAGTGAAAGGTACTTACTGGGATTGCTATCTGTAAAGTGATGACTAAAGGTGAAAGGTACAGGCATTGATTTCTGTGAAGTGCTGACTAAAAGTGTAAGGTACATACTGGAATTACTGTCTGTGAAGTGCTGACTAAAAGTGAAAGGTACTTACTCGGATTGTTATCTGTTAAGTGCTGAATAAAGGTGAAATGTTCTTAATGGGATTGCTGTCTGTGAAGTGCTGATTAAAGGTGAAATGTACTTATTGGGATTGCTCTCTGTGAAGTGATGAATAAAGGTGAACGGTACTTACTGGGATTGCTGTCAGCGAAGTGTTGAATAAAGGTGAAAGGTACTTTATTGCATTGGTATCTGTTAAGTGAAAAATTAAAGGTGATATGTACTTACTGGGACTGTTGTCTGTAAAGTAATGACTAAAGGTGAAAGGTACTTACCGGTTTTGTTGGCTGTTAAGCGCTGACTGAAGCTTAGAGGTATTTAGAGTGATTGCTGACAAAATTTGCGAAATAGTTGTTCCAACTATTGACTGTAGCTTTATTACTAAATGTGAAATGTACTTGTTGCAACTGTTGACTGTAGCTTGAAGACTAAATGTGAGATGTAGTTGTTGCAACTGTTGACTGTAGCTTGAAGACTAAATGTGAGATGTAGTTGTTGTACCTGTGGACTGTAGCTTGTTGAACAAATGTAAGATGTAGTTGTTGTAACTGTTGACTGTAGCTTGAGGACTAAATGTAAGATGTAGTTGTTGTAACTGTTGACTGTAGCTTGATAACTAAATGTAAGATGTAGTTGTTGTAACTAATGACTGTAGCTTGATGACTAAATGTGAGATGTAGTTCTAGTAACTGTTGATTGTAGCTTAATGACTAAATGTAAGATGTAATTGTTGTAACTATTGACTGTAGCTTGATGACTAAATGTAAGATGTAGTTGTTGTAACTATTGACTGCAGCTTGATGACTAAATGTCAGATGTAGTTGTTGTAACTATTAACTGTAGCTTGATGACTAAATGTGTGATGTAGTTATTGTAAATATTGACTGTAGCTTGATGACTAAATGTGAGATGTAGTTGTTGAAAATGTTGACTGTAGCTTGTTGAACAAATGTAAGATGTAATTGTTGTAACTGTTGACTGTAGCTTGATGACTAAATGTGAGATGTAGTTCTTGTAACTGTTGATTGTAGCTTGATGACTAAATGTAAGATGTAATTGTTGTAAATATTGACTGTAGCTTGATGACTAAATGTAAGATGTAGTTGTTGTAACTATTGACTGCAGCTTGATGACTAAATGTGAGATGTAGTTGTTGTAACTATTGACTGTAGCTTGATGACTAAATGTGTGATGTAGTTATTGTAACTATTGACTGTAGCTTGATGACTAAATGTGAGATGTAGTTGTTGAAAATGTTGACTGTAGCTTGATGACTAAATGTGAGATGTAGTTGTTACAACTATTGACTGTAGCTTGATGACTAAATGTGAGATGTAGTTGTTGTAACTATTGACTGTAGCTTGATGACTAAATGTGAGATGTAGTTGTTGTAACTATTGACTGTAGCTTGATGACTAAATGTGAGATGTAGTTGTTGTAACTATTGACTGTAGCTTGATGACTAAATGTGAGATGTAGTTCCTGTAACTATTGACTGTAGCTTGATGACTAAATGTGAGATGTAGTTGTTTAACTATTGACTGTAGCTTGATGACTAAATGTGAGATCTAGTTGGTGTAACTATTAACTGTAGCTTGATGACTAAATGTGAGATGTAGTTGTTGTAGCTAATGATTGTAGATTGATGACTAAATGTGAGATGTAGTTGCTGCAAATTTTGACTGTAGCTTGATGATTAAATATGAGATGTAGTTGTTGCAACTGTTGTCTGTAGCTTGATGACTAAATGTGAGATGTAGTTGTTGTAACTAATGACTGTAGCTTGATGACTAAATTTGAGATATAGTTGTTGCAACTGTTGATTGTAGATTAGTGACTAAATGTGAGATGCAGTTGTTGTAACTTTTGACTGTAGCTTGATGACTAAATGTGAGATGTAGTTGTTGTAACTAATGACTGTAGCTTGATGACTAAATGTGAAATGCAGTTGTTGCAAATATTGACTGTAGCTTGATGACTAAATTTGAGATGTATTTGTTGCAACTGTTGATTTTAGCTTGATGACTAAATGTGAGATGTAGTTGTTGTAACTATTGACTGTAGCTTGATAACTAAATGTGAGATGTAGTTGTTGCAACTGTTGATTGTAGCTTGATGTCAAAATGTGAGATGTAGTTGTTGTAATTAATGACTGTAGGTTGATAACCAAATGTGAGATGTAGTTGTTGTAACTAATGACTGTAGCTTGAAGAACAAATATAAGATGTAGTTGTTGTAACTATTGACTGTAGCTTGATGACTTAATGTGAAATGTTGTTGTAACTGTTGACTGTAGCTTGATGACTAAATGTGAGATGTAGTTGTTGTAACTATTGACTGTAGCTTGATGACTAAATGTGAGATGTAGTTGTTGCAACTGTTGACTGTAGCTTGATGACTAAATGTGAGATGTAGTTGTTGTAACTAATGTCTGTAGCTTTATAACTAAATGTGAGATGTAGTTGTTGTAACTAATGACTGTAGCTTGATGACTAAAGGTGAGATGTAGATGTTGAAAATGTTGACTGTAGCTTGATGACTAAATGTGAGATGTAGTTGTTGCAAATATTGACTGTAGCTTGATGACTAAATGTGAGATGTAGTTGTTGTAACTAATTACTGTAGCTTGATAACTAAATGTGAGATGTAGTTGTTGCAAATGTTGACTGTAGCTGGATGACAAAATGTGAGATGTAGTTGTTGTAACTAATAACATTAGCTTGATGACTAAATGTGAGATGCAGTTGTTGTAACTAATGACTGTAGCTTGATGACTAAATGTGAGATGTAGTTGTTGTAATTAATAACTGTAGCTTGATGACTAAATGTGAGATGTAGTTGTTGTAACTAATAACATTAGCTTGATGACTAAATGTGAGATGCAGTTGTTGTAACTAATGTCTGTAGCTTGATGACTAAATGTGAGATGTAGTTTATGTAACTAATGAGTGTACCTTGATGACTAAATGTGAGATGCAGTTGTTGTAACTAATAACTGTAGCTTGATGACTAAATGTGAGATGTAGTTGTTGTAACTAATGACTGAATATTGATGACTAAATGTGAGATTTAGTTGTTGAAACTTTTGACTGTAGCTTGATAACTAAATGTGAGATGTAGTTGTTGCAACTGTTGATTGTAATTTGATGTCAAAATGTGAGATGTAGTTGTTGTAACTAATGTCTGTAGCTTGATGACTAAATGTGAGAGGTAGTTGTTGCAAATATTGACTGTAGCTTGATGACTAAATGTAAGATGTAGATGTTGTAACTAATGACTGTAGCTTGATAACTAAATGTGAGATGTAGTTGTTGCAAATGTTGAATGTAGCTGGATGAGAAAATGTAAGATGTAGTTGTTGTAACTAATAACTGTATCTTGATGACTAAATGTGAGATGTAGTTGTTGTAACTAATGACTGTAGCTTGATGACTAAATGTGGGATGTAGTTGTTGCAACTGTTGACTGTAGCTGGATGACTAAATGTGATATGTAGTTGTTGCAACTGTTGACTATAACGTGTTGAACAAATGTAAGATGTAGTTGTTGTAACTATTGAATGTAGCTTGATGACTAAATGTGAGATGTAGTTGTTGTAACTAATGACTGTAGCTTAATGACTAAATGTGAGATGTAGTTGTTGCAACTGTATATTGTAGCTTGATAACAAAATGTGAGATGTAGTTGTTGCAACCGTTGATTGTAGCTTGATGTCACAATGTGAGATTTAGTTGTTGTAACTAATGACTGTAGCTTGATGACTAAATATGAGATGTAGTTATTGTAATTAATGACTGTAGTTTGATGACTAAATGTGAGATGTAGTTGTTGCAACTGTTGACTGTAGCTTGATGACTAAATGTGAGATGTAGTTGTTGTAACTAATGTCTGTAGCTTTATAACTAAATGTGAGATGTAGTTGTTGTAACTAATGACTGTAGCTTGATGACTAAAGGTGAGATGTAGATGTTGAAAATGTTGACTGTACCTTGATGACTAAATGTGAGATGTAGTTGTTGCAAATGTTGACTGTAGCTGGATGACAAAATGTGAGATGTAGTTGTTGTAACTAATAACTTTAGCTTGATGACTAAATGTGGGATGTAGTTATTGCAACTGTTGACTGTAGCTGGATGACTAAATGTGATATGTAGTTGTTGCAACTGTTGACTATAACGTGTTGAACAAATGTAAGATGTAGTTGTTGTAACTATTGAATGTAGCTTGATGTCAAAATGTGAGATTTAGTTGTTGTAACTAATGACTGTTGCTTGATGACTACATTTGAGATGTAGTTGTTGAAAATATTTGACTGTAGCTTGATGACTAAATGTGATATGTAGTTGTTGCAACTGTTGACTGTAGCTTGATGACTAAATGTGAGATGTAGTTGTTGTAACTAATGTCTGTAGCTTGATGACTAAATGTGAAATGTAGTTGTTGTAACTATTGACTGTAGCTTGATAACTAAATGTGAGATGTAGTTGTTGCAAATATTGACTGTAGCTTGATGACTAAATGTGAGATGTAGATGTTGTAACTAATGACTGTAGGTTGATAACTAAATGTGAGATGTAGTTGTTGCAAATGTTGACTGTAGTTGGATGAGAAAATGTGAGATGTAGTCGTTGTAACTAATAACTGTAGCTTGATGACTAAATGTGAGATGTAGTTGTTGTAACTAATGACTGTAGCTTGATGACTAAATGTGAGTTGTAGTTGTTGTAACTAATGTTTGTAGCTTGATAACTAAATGTGAGATGTATTTGTTTTAACTAATGACTGTAGCTTGATGACTAAATGTGAGATGTAGTTGTTGCAAATATTGACTGTAGCTTGGAGACTAAATGTGAGATGTAGTTGTTGTAACTAATGACTGTAGCTTGATGTCAAAATGTGAGATGAAGTTGTTGTAACTAATGACTGTAGATTGATGACTAAATGTGAGATGTAGTTGTTGCAAATATTGACTGTAGCTTGATGACTAAATGTGAGATGTAGTTGTTGCAACTGTTGACTGTAGCTTGATGACTAAATGTGAGATGTAGTTGTTGTAACTAATGTCTGTAGCTTGATAACTAAATGTGAGATGTAGTTGTTGTAACTAATGACTGTAGCTTGATGTCAAAATGTGAGATGAAGTTCTTGTAACTATTGACTGTAGCTTGATAACTAAATGTGAGATGTAGTTGTTGCAACTGTTGATGGTAACTTGATGTCAAAAAGTGAGAAGTAGTTGTTGCAAATGTTGATTGTAACTTGATGTCAAAAAGTGAGATGTAGTTGTTATAACTAATGACTGTAGCTTGATATCTGAACGTTAGATGCAGTTGTTGTAACTAATGGCTGCATCTTAATAACTAAATGTGATATGTAGTTGTTGTAACTAATGACTGTAGCTTGATGACTACATTTGAGATGTAGTTGTTGCAAATATTGACTGTAGCTTGATGACTAAATGTGAGATGTAGTTGTTGCAAATATTGACTGTAGCTTGAAGACTAAATGTGAGATGTAGTTGTTGTAACTAATGAATGTAGCTTGATGTCAAAATGTGAGATTTAGTTGTTGTAACTAATGACTGTAGCTTGATGACTACATTTGAGATGTAGTTGTTGCAACTATTGACTGTAGCTTGATGACTAAATGTGAGATGTAGTTGTTGCAACTGTTGACTGTAGCTTGATGACTAAATGTGAGATGTAGTTGTTATAACTACTGTCTGTAGCTTGATAACTAAATGTGAGATGTAGTTGTTGTAAATAATGACTGTAGCTTGATGACTAAATGTGAGATGTAGTTGTTGAAAATGTTGACTGTAGCTTGATGACTAAATGTGGGATGTAGTTGTTGCAAATATTGACTGTAGCTTGATGACTAAATGTGAGATGTAGATGTTGCAACTAATGACTGTAGCTTGATGACTAAATGTGAGATGTAGGTGTTGCAAATTTTGACTGTAGCTGGATGAGAAAATGTGAGATGTAGTTGTTGTAACTAATAACTGTAGCTTGATGACTAAAAGTGACATGTAGTTGTTGTAACTAATGACTGTAGCTTGATGACTAAATGTGAGATGTAGTTGTTGTAACTAATGACTGTAGCTTGATAACTAAATGTGAGATGTGGTTGTTTTAACTAATGACTGTAGCTTGATGACTAAATGTGAGATGTAGTTGTTGTAACTAATGTCTGTAGCTTGATAACTAAATGTGAGATGTAGTTGTTGTAACTAATGACTGTAGCTTGATGACTAAATGTGAGATGTAGATGTTGTAACTAATGACTGTAGCTTGATGAATAAATGTGAGATGTAGTTGTTGCAAATGTTACTGTAGCTGGATGAGAAAATGTGAGATGTAGTTGTTGCAAATATTGACTGTAGCTTGATGACTAAATGTGAGATGTAGTTATTGTAACTAATGACTGTAGCTTGATGACTAAATGTGGGATGTAGTTGTTGCAACTGTTGACTGTAGCTTGATGACTAAATGTGGGATGTAGTTGTTGCAACTGTTGACTGTAGCTTGATGACTAGATGTGAGATGTAGTTATTGCAAATATTGACTGTAGCTTGATGACTAAATGTGAGATGTAGATGTTGTAACTAATGACTGTAGGTTGATAACTAAATGTGAGATGTAGTTGTTGCAAATGTTGACTGTAGTTGGATGAGAAAATGTGAGATGTAGTCGTTGTAACTAATAACTGTAGCTTGATGACTAAATGTGAGATGTAGTTGTTGTAACTAATGACTGTAGCTTGATGACTAAATGTGAGATGTAGTTGTTGTAACTAATGTCTGTAGCTTGATAACTAAATGTGAGATGTATTTGTTTTAACTAATGACTGTAGCTTAATGACTAAATGTGAGATGTAGTTGTTGCAAATATTGACTGTAGCTTGGAGACTAAATGTGAGATGTAGTTGTTGTAACTAATGACTGTAGCTTGATGTCAAAATGTGAGATGAAGTTGTTGTAACTAATGACTGTAGATTGATGACTAAATGTGAGATGTAGTTGTTGCAAATATTGACTGTAGCTTGATGACTAAATGTGAGATGTAGTTGTTGCAACTGTTGACTGTAGCTTGATGACTAAATGTGAGATGTAGTTGTTGTAACTAATGTCTGTAGCTTGATAACTAAATGTGAGATGTAGTTGTTGTAACTAATGACTGTAGCTTGATGTCAAAATGTGAGATGAAGTTCTTGTAACTATTGAGTGTAGCTTGATAACTAAATGTGAGATGTAGTTGTTGCAACTGTTGATGGTAACTTGATGTCAAAAAGTGAGATGTAGTTGTTGCAAATGTTGATTGTAACTTGATGTCAAAAAGTGAGATGTAGTTGTTATAACTAATGACTGTAGCTTGATAACTGAACGTTAGATGCTGTTGTTGTAACTAATGGCTGCATCTTAATAACTAAATGTGATATGTAGTTGTTGTAACTAATGACTGTAGCTTGATGACTACATTTGAGATGTAGTTGTTGCAAATATTGACTGTAGCTCGATGACTAAATGTGAGATGTAGTTGTTGCAAATATTGACTGTAGCTTGAAGACTAAATGTGAGATCTAGGTGTTGTAACTAATGAATGTAGCTTGATGTCAAAATGTGAGATTTAGTTGTTGTAACTAATGACTGTAGCTTGATGACTACATTTGAGATGTAGTTGTTGCAAATATTGACTGTAGCTTGATGACTAAATGTGAGATGTAGTTGTTGCAACTGTTGACTGTAGCTTGATGACTAAATGTGAGATGTAGTTGTTATAACTACTGTCTGTAGCTTGATAACTAAATGTGAGATGTAGTTGTTGTAAATAATGACTGTAGCTTGATGACTAAATGTGAGATGTAGTTGTTGAAAATGTTGACTGTAGCTTGATGACTAAATGTGAGATGTAGTTGTTGCAAATATTGACTGTAGCTTGATGACTAAATGTGAGATGTAGATGTTGCAACTAATGATTGTAGCTTGATGACTAAATGTGAGATGTAGGTGTTGCAAATGTTGACTGTAGCTGGATGAGAAAATGTGAGATGTAGTTGTTGTAACTAATAACTGTAGCTTGATGACTAAAAGTGACATGTAGTTGTTGTAACTAATGACTGTAGCTTGATGACTAAATGTGGGATGTAGTTGTTGCAACTGTTGACTGTAGCTTGATGACTAAATGTGGGATGTAGTTGTTGCAACTGTTGACTGTAGCTTGATGAATTAATGTAAGATGTAGTTGTTGTAACTGTTGACTGTAGCTTGATGTCAAAATGTGAGATGTAGTTGTTGTAACTATTGACTGTAATTTGATAACTAAATGTGAGATGTAGTTATTGCAACTGTTGATTGTAACTTGATGTCAAAAAGTGAGATGTAGTTGTTATAACTAATTACTGTATCTTGATAAATGAACGTGAGATGTAGTTGTATTAACTAATGACTGTAGCTTGATGACCAAATGTGAGATGTAGTTGTTGTAACTTTTGACTGTAGCTTGATGACTAAATGTGAGATGTAGTTGTTGTAACTGTTGACTGTAGCTTGATGACTAAATGTGAGATGTAGTTGTTGTAACTGTTGACTGTAGCTTGATGACTAAGTGTGAGATGTAGTTGTTGCTACTATTGACTGTAGCTTGATGACTAGATGTGAGATGTAGTTGTTGTAACTAATGACTGTAGCTTGATAACTAAATGTGAGATGTGGTTGTTTTAATTAATGACTGTAGCTTGATGGCTAAATGTGAGATGTAGTTGTTGTAACTAATGTCTGTAGCTTGATAACTAAATGTGAGATGTAGTTGTTGTAACTAATGACTGTAGCTTGATGACTAAATGTGAGATGTAGTTGTTGCAAATATTGACTGTAGCTTGATGACTAAATGTGAGATGTAGATGTTGTAACTAATGACTGTAGCTTGATAACTAAATGTGAGATGTAGTTGTTGCAAATGTTGACTGTAGCTGGATGAGAAAATGTGAGATGTAGTTGTTGTAACTAATAACTGTAGCTTGATGACTAAATGTGAGATGTAGTTATTGTAACTAATGACTGTAGCTTGATGACTAAATGTGGGATGTAGTTGTTGCAACTGTTGACTGTAGCTTGATGACTAAATGTGGGATGTAGTTGTTGCAACTGTTGACTGTAGCTTGATGACTAAATGTGAGATGTAGTTGTTGTAACTAATGTCTGTAGCTTGATAACTAAATGTGAGATGTAGTTGTTGTAACTAATGACTGTAGCTTGATGTCAAAATGTGAGATGAAGTTGTTGTAACTATTGACTGTAGCTTGATAACTAAATGTGAGATGTAGTTGTTGCAACTGTTGATGGTAACTTGATGTCAAAAAGTGAGATGTAGTTGTTGCAAATGTTGATTGTAACTTGATGTCAAAAAGTGAGATGTAGTTGTTATAACTAATGACTGTAGATTGATAACTGAACGTTAGATGCAGTTGTTGTAACTAATGACTGCATCTTAATAACTAAATGTGAGATGTAGTTGTTGTAACTAATGACTGTAGCTTTATGACTACATTTGAGATGTAGCTGTTGCAAATATTGACTGTAGCTTGATGACTAAATGTGAGATGTAGTTGTTTCAAATATTGACTGTAGCTTGAAGACTAAATGTGAGATGTAGTTGTTGTAACTAATGAATGTAGCTTGATGTCAAAATGTGAGATTTAGTTGTTGTAACTAATGACTGTAGCTTGATGACTACATTTGAGATGTAGTTGTTGCAAATATTGACTGTAGCTTGATGACTAAATGTGAGATGTAGTTGTTGCAACTGTTGACTGTAGCTTGATGACTAAATGTGAGATGTAGTTGTTGTAACTAATGACTGTAGCTTGATGACTAAATGTGAAATGTAGTTGTTGCAAATATTGACTGTATCTTGATGACTAAATGTGAGATGTAGATGTTGTAACTAATGACTGTAGCTTGATGAATAAATGTGAGATGTAGTTGTTGCAAATGTTACTGTAGCTGGATGAGAAAATGTGAGATGTAGTTGTTGCAAATATTGACTGTAGCTTGATGACTAAATGTGAGATGTAGTTATTGTAACTAATGACTGTAGCTTGATGACTAAATGTGGGATGTAGTTGTTGCAACTGTTGACTGTAGCTTGATGACTAAATGTGGGATGTAGTTGTTGCAACTGTTGACTGTAGCTTGATGAATAAATGTAAGATGTAGTTGTTGTAACTGTTGACTGTAGCTTGATGTCAAAATGTGAGACGTAGTTGTTGTAACTATTGACTGTAATTTGATAACTAAATGTGAGATGTAGTTATTGCAACTGTTGATTGTAACTTGATGTCAAAAAGTGAGATGTAGTTGTTATAACTAATTACTGTATCTTGATAAATGAACGTGAGATGTAGTTTTTGTAACTAATGACTGTAGCTTGATGACCAAATGTGAGATGTAGTTGTTGTACTTTTGACTGTAGCTTGATGACTAAATGTGAGATGTAGTTGTTGCAACTTTTGACTGTAGCTTGATGACTAAATGTGAGATGTAGTTGTTGTAAATGTTGACTGTAGCTTGATGACTAAATGTGAGATGTAGTTGTTGTAACTGTTGACTGTAGCTTGATGACTAAGTGTGAGATGTAGTTGTTGTAACTAATGACTGTAGCTTGATAACTAAATGTGAGATGTGGTTGTTTTAACTAATGACTGTAGCTTGATGGCTAAATGTGAGATGTAGTTGTTGTAACTAATGTCTGTAGCTTGATAACTAAATGTGAGATGTAGTTGTTGTAACTAATGACTGTAGCTTGATGACTAAATATGAGATGTAGTTGTTGCAAATATTGACTGTAGCTTGATGACTAAATGTGAGATGTAGATGTTGTAACTAATGACTGTAGCTTGATAACTAAATGTGAGATGTAGTTGTTGCAAATGTTGACTGCAGCTTGATGAGAAAATGTGAGATGTAGTTGTTGTAACTAATAACTGTAGCTTGATGACTAAATGTGAGATGTAGTTATTGTAACTAATGACTGTAGCTTGATGACTAAATGTGGGATGTAGTTGTTGCAACTGTTGACTGTAGCTTGATGACTAAATGTGGGATGTAGTTGTTGCAACTGTTGACTGTAGCTTGATGACTAAATGTGAGATGTAGTTGTTGTAACTAATGTCTGTAGCTTGATAACTAAATGTGAGATGTAGTTGTTGTAACTAATGACTGTAGCTTGATGTCAAAATGTGAGATGAAGTTGTTGTAACTATTGACTGTAGCTTGATAACTAAATGTGAGATGTAGTTGTTGCAACTGTTGATGGTAACTTGATGTCAAAAAGTGAGATGTAGTTGTTGCAAATGTTGATTGTAACTTGATGTCAAAAAGTGAGATGTAGTTGTTATAACTAATGACTGTAGATTGATAACTGAACGTTAGATGCAGTTGTTGTAACTAATGACTGCATCTTAATAACTAAATGTGAGATGTAGTTGTTGTAACTAATGACTGTAGCTTTATGACTACATTTGAGATGTAGCTGTTGCAAATATTGACTGTAGCTTGATGACTAAATGTGAGATGTAGTTGTTTCAAATATTGACTGTAGCTTAAAGACTAAATGTGAGATGTAGTTGTTGTAACTAATGAATGTAGCTTGATGTCAAAATGTGAGATTTAGTTGTTGTAACTAATGACTGTAGCTTGATGACTACATTTGAGATGTAGTTGTTGCAAATATTGACTGTAGCTTGATGACTAAATGTGAGATGTAGTTGTTGCAACTGTTGACTGTAGCTTGATGACTAAATGTGAGATGTAGTTGTTGTAACTAATGACTGTAGCTTGATGACTAAATGTGAAATGTAGTTGTTGCAAATATTGACTGTATCTTGATGACTAAATGTGAGATGTAGATGTTGTAACTAATGACTGTAGCTTGATGAATAAATGTGAGATGTAGTTGTTGCAAATGTTACTGTAGCTGGATGAGAAAATGTGTGATGTAGTTGTTGCAAATATTGACTGTAGCTTGATGACTAAATGTGAGATGTAGTTATTGTAACTAATGACTGTAGCTTGATGACTAAATGTGGGATGTAGTTGTTGCAACTGTTGACTGTAGCTTGATGACTAAATGTGGGATGTAGTTGTTGCAACTGTTGACTGTAGCTTGATGAATAAATGTAAGATGAAGTTGTTGTAACTGTTGACTGTAGCTTGATGTCAAAATGTGAGACGTAGTTGTTGTAACTATTGACTGTAATTTGATAACTAAATGTGAGATGTAGTTATTGCAACTGTTGATTGTAACTTGATGTCAAAAAGTGAGATGTAGTTGTTATAAATAATTACTGTATCTTGATAAATGAACGTGAGATGTAGTTTTTGTAACTAATGACTGTAGCTTGATGACCAAATGTGAGATGTAGTTGTTGTAACTTTTGACTGTAGCTTGATGACTAAATGTGAGATGTAGTTGTTGCAACTTTTGACTGTAGCTTGATGACTAAATGTGAGATGTAGTTGTTGTAAATGTTGACTGTAGCTTGATGAGTAAATGTGAGATGTAGTTGTTGTAACTGTTGACTGTAGCTTGATGACTAAGTGTGAGATGTAGTTGTTGCTACTATTGACTGTAGCTTGATGACTAGATGTGAGATGTAGTTGTTGTAACTAATGACTGTAGCTTGATAACTAAATGTGAGATGTGGTTGTTTTAACTAATGACTGTAGCTTGATGGCTAAATGTGAGATGTAGTTGTTGTAACTAATGTCTGTAGCTTGATAACTAAATGTGAGATGTAGTTGTTGTAACTAATGACTGTAGCTTGATGACTAAATATGAGATGTAGTTGTTGCAAATATTGACTGTAGCTTGATGACTAAATGTGAGATGTAGATGTTGTAACTAATGACTGTAGCTTGATAACTAAATGTGAGATGTAGTTCTTGCAAATGTTGACTGCAGCTTGATGAGAAAATGTGAGATGTAGTTGTTGTAATTAATAACTGTAGCTTGATGACTAAATGTGAGATGTAGTTATTGTAACTAATGACTGTAGCTTGATGACTAAATGTGGGATGTAGTTGTTGCAACTGTTGACTGTAGCTTGATGACTAAATGTGGGATGTAGTTGTTGCAACTGTTGACTGTAGCTTGATGACTAAATGTGAGATGTAAGTAGTAGGAGCCGCACGTTATGCTCTCGCTTTTTTAGTTGACCAAAGAGTAGGGTATACCCTACGAAGTCCAGTACCCTTCAAGTACAAGAGTTATATAGTAGGATACCACCACTTTCCCATGGTGGAAGGTGGTGGTGGTGGTGGTGGACTTCTGTTATGATATATATGTATATATGAATAGGGCTTGTATAGTGCATGAAGGGGTGGGTTGTTAAGGGGATAATTACTGAGTCATGTATTGGACATCAGTTTTTCCCGCCAAAGTGACTTCCAATAGCAGCTAGTGTGTGTGTATGTTGTCCGGCTATAGACCACGCCCACTCCGGAAGTGAAAGTACCATATTAGGGAGTAGTGATACGTTAGTTATTTCATAGTTATGGTGAGTATATATACATATAATAGTAATAAGTTAATAGTTATTATATCTACGTTGACGTAAATGGGCCCGTATTTAAGATATGGACCATAAGTAGGTATATATATACATATATATATATTGGCAAATCTTGCTGGCAGTATGAACCAACAGTCATTTTCTCCCACCGTGGCACATAATGACCCAATCGTTGCCGCTCTCGCGTGAGTTTATTGATTATTGTCTCCAGCGAGCGCGAAACGCAACAGGTTATTAAACTAATGAGCGATCTGTCTCGGTACGCGGTTAGCAGACAATAAGACATAGGTTAACAACAATACTTATGGTCTCGATACGCGTATCGTGTTATCAAATAAGGCTCGTAAGTTATAAAATAACGACATAAATCTACCTCGCGACAGTCGTAGGTATGGATCCAACCTGGAATCATCCGTTTACGGCGCTAGTCGCAGGACCGACGGGATGCGGAAAAAGTGTGTTTGTTAGGAGATTTATCGACCACGTGTCAGAAATGGTCAGACCCGCTCCGGAGGAAATAATCTACTGTTACGGCGAGTGGCAATCGATGTACGATACGATGAAGGGTGTTCAGTTTAACGAAGGGCTACCCGACATGGAGCAATGGCGAGGAGATAGGACACGTCTGTTGGTCATAGACGATCTGATGAACGAAACCGACGATAGGGTCACGAAACTATTTACCAAGGGAAGTCATCATAGAAATATAAGCGTCGTGTATATAGTACAGAATCTCTTTAGCAAAAACAAGGAACAGCGGACGATAAGTCTCAACAGTCATTACATAGTTCTGTTTAAAAACCCGAGAGACGGGTCTCAGATTACGAATCTGGCCAAACAAATGTACCCGGGGCGCTTGTCGTACGTGCAAGAAAGTTTTAAAGACGCGACATCGGCTCCACACGGGTATTTATTAATTGACCTTCGGCAAGAGACGCCGGATCATCTAAGGCTCCGAACCAATATTTTTCCTAAAGAACAGCAGGTAGTCTACATCCCAAAATAAGGAACATGGACGAGTCGGTCAAAAGACACGGAGAGATGTTGCGTTTTCTGTGCTCGGCTAAACCACCAGCTGTAAAGGCCGCGATGAAAACAGCGTCGCCTGATCTCATAAGAACTCTGTGCGAATGTTGCCACAACGTGTTAAAAGGTAACGTTCGGCTCACGCCGGCTCAGAAGAGACGGTTGCAGCGCCATAAACACGACCTGAGGATTCTCGCACGAAAAAAGACGACCGTGAAAAAGAGAAAACAGATTCTACAAAAGGGTGGTTTTATCGGCGCTCTGATTAAACCAGTTCTGGGTATCCTGAGCGGTATTCTGGGCATGTGAACGATGGCCAAGAAAATGATTTTGATCGATCCTCGACTGGTAGAGTCTGTAAATCACCACCAACCCGCGTATACGCCACCCGAGTCACTAAAAGACACCCTAGGAGATCTGGATACGCAAATGCAACGAGTCCTGGAAAGAGAGGACATGTCACCACGCGACAAAGCCAGAATGTATCAGCAGACATTGCAACGGTATCTGCAACGTCTCGATCAGTACAGACACAAACCTCTAGGCGTAGTGGACATTAAACAGGCACCCCCATCCCCCGACGCGCCTACAACACCACCAACCGCGGTACTTAAAGACGAAGTCGACGAAAAAATTCCTCAGTCAGCGCCAAGCGCGCCTAGGCCGAAAACGAAAGCGGTCACTCACAAAGAAGTTGTGGGCAAGTACAGGCTCAGGAAAAGAAGAAAAAGTAAAATTCCAAAACCAAACTGGGAGTCATGGCCAAACGAGTAGATAAGATTTTAAGAAGCCGTTACTACGATCCGAATCGACCGGGTGCCTACGGGGGTGTGGGTGGTTTACAGCGTAGTACAAAACTAAGCTCTGCAAAAATTAAAGAATGGCTGAGTCTGCAGGATGCTTATACTCTACACAAACCCGTTGTTAGAAAATTTAAGAGACGACCCATCATCGTGGGTGGTATGAATCAGCAGTTCCAGGCTGATCTGATCGATCTGAGACAATTAAGAAGATACAACGACGCGTTCTCGTATCTCGTTACGTGTATCGACGTTTTTGCGAAGTATGCTTGGGCAGTTCCGATATGGTCGAAAACCGCAAAAAAATCTAGTGGAGGCCGTGAGCGAAATATTTGCCGAGCGCAAACCGATACATCTTCAAACGGACAAAGGATCCGAATTCGTCAACAAAACTTTCCTAAAGTTTCTCAAGGAAAATGGAGTCCATTTCTTCACAACGGAGAACGAGGATATAAAGGCAGCGATCGTAGAACGATTTAACCGAACGTTAAAAGAGAAAATGTGGAAATTTTTTACGAAAACGAACAAATTGAGATATGTGGATGCGTTATCCGCCTTACTCAGAAACTACAATAATTCGTATCACAGGAGCATTAAAATGGCGCCGGTCCACGTAAATTCGGCCAATCAAGAACACGTCTGGAACACGTTGTATAATAAACTATCGGGGAGAGACAATAGACAGTCAGTGGCGATCAATAACCGTTATAAAGAAGGTGATCGAGTTAGGATAGCTCAAGCCAGAGCTAATTTCAAAAAGGGGTATACACCATCGTGGACGGAAGAACTGTTTACAATCAGTCGTGTAAACAAAAACACTAACCCGGTAACCTACGTTGTGAAAGATGATTCTGGTGAAGAGTTGAAAGGGTCGTTTTATACAGAAGAGCTTCAGAAAGTCGGCGATAAACGGGTGTATCGAATAGAAGCCATCTTAGAAGAGAGGAAAGTTGGTGGAAAAAAACAGTACTTAGTCAAATGGTACGCTTACAGCTCGGCATTTAACAGTTGGATTTTGAGCGATCAAGTATCGAGATACAGAGACTGACGAAATGGAGGGGGATGAACACGTGCAAACTTTTCTGAGTACGGTAGTTGAACGAGAAGAAACGAAGAACGACGAAGGGACCAGTCACGATAGCAGAACCTCTCTCTGGCCTGTTTTTGGTAAACTGCTCCCGCGAATGGAAATCGTTTTTCTCTGCCAAATGATCGTTATATATGCCGTAATCGGCGTGGCTTTATTTAATCTGACCGGTGGAAACGGTGAGGGTCAGGACGGAAAGATTTGGATCGCGCTCCTGGGTAGTTGTCTGGGTTACATGCTTCCAAATCCCAAGCTAGAGACGAGACGGTGAATCAAGGAAGATGAGTTTTTACATCACAGCCCCCAGCAACGCTTCGATGCAAATTTATCCTGAAAATAGTCCTGGGAACTTTTTCGTCAAACTCCCTCAAACTATCGAACTGAACGCAAACTACGAAGTCGGTTTGGCCGAGATACAATTTCCAAACACTCATTTCAACGTCCTACCCGGCGATATCTGGACCCGTTACGAAACCTCTAGTAACACAGCAGTAACAATGGAACTGGCGCCGGGGTTATACAAGACAGCGGATAACTTTATCGATGCTTTAAATAAAGTGATTTTGGAAAAATCACCACCCATCAAAATGAGATTTTTTAATAAAAAAACGAAAATAAGGCCATACTTAAACTCTTTGACCAAGGACACTCGGTTACCATAAGCGAAGAATTGAAAAGTATCTTAAGCCTTCCATCGAATCGCGTGACAGACGCTAACGTGGCCCTGCACGGCGAGAAAGAAATAAATTTGGAAACGCAAACCAGAAACGTGTACGTCTATTGCGATCTAGTGTCACCCAGAGTGGTGGGGGATGTTCTGGTACCCTTACTGAGGGCAGTTCCTTTTTTTTGGAGAAAACCACCACATCCATATTTTGCATCTACGACAAACCGCACTATGTCCCCCTGAGCAGGTTCTCCTTCGACAGGTTAGAAATTCTTTTAACTAACGACAGGGGAGTTGCGATCCCATTTACATCCGGAACGTCGGTACTGACGTTACATTTCAGAGCGCGGAAGCACTTCGATCTGGTATAATGGTGAGACACACGCCGCTTCATCGAAATGCTAAGTTATACGAAGAGTGTTGCTTTCATCAAGCCGGCCACGGCCTCCCGGTATTTGTCGGAGGTAGAAGTCAGCGAGGGCGCGGTATCGGTAGTTTTTTCGGAGGCATCGGAAGAGCAATTTTACCGTGGCTAAAAACAGGAGGTAAGGCATTACTCAGAGAAGGTTTCGGCACGGGACTACAAGTCGCGCAAGACGCATTGGCGGGAAGAAATATTGGAGAGTCGTTTAAAGAAAGAGCTAAGGAATCCGGTCAGCGTTTAATTCAGGGAGCCATTAGTCATCTGGCCGGTGGCGATACAGGCCAACAAACCGGAAGCGGTAGAAGAAGGAAAAGACGAGCAGCTCCACCTGGGATGCCGGCAAGAAGAATAAAAACGAAGAAACGACGCGATCACTCTCATTCCGCGTCCAAGAAGTCTAAGAGGACAAACTATTCGGACATATTCGGTTAAGCGATATGGCGTTAGTGCATCCCAAGTCTTGCGAGTGTTTCCATTCTGGGCTAGATTTGTTTAGCGTTCCACCGACTCAGACATCTCTTGATTCTGCCCAGTTTGTAGAAGTTTCCCCCTTGGCGTCTCTGGCATCGGGGGCCCCTATAGAATTTTCCATCAGCGGAAATTCGGACGAATACATCGATTTTTCCAACACGTATCTGCATATGAGAGCAAAAATCACGCTGTCCAACGGTGAAAATATACCAAATGATGTTGAAGTTGCGCCTGTGAACTATTTTCTGCACAGTCTAATCTCACAAGTCGACGTATCTCTCAACGATACTTTGATTTCAGCTTCTGAAAACACCTACCCTTTTCGAGCATACCTAGAAGCCACTCTCAACCATAGCAAGGAATCTAAGAAAAGTTATCTCACGAGCGCACTCTACTACACCGATACTCCCAAACACGCGGATGACACCCAAGGTGACTCCAATACAGGTCTTAAAACTCGACGAAATCTGGCCCGAGGTAGCCATGAGCTGGATATGATAGGGCGACTTCACTCTGATATTTTTGCTCAGGAGCGTTACATGCTAAACAGGGTTGACGTGAAAATTAAGTTGACCCCCTCAAAGGACGTATTTAACATCATAACTCACAACAAAACTGTCGGTTATAAAAGTGTCATCACCTACGCCGCCCTGTTGGTGAGGAAAGCCTCAGTTAATCCGGCCATTTCGCTGGCTCACGAAAAGGCTCTCTTACGAGGCAATGCGCGATACCCCATGAAGAGAGTTATGATTAAAACATTTGCCATTCCTAAAGGCATGTTATCTCATTCCCAAGACAACCTTTTCCTGACTCAAACACCAACGCGACTAGTCCTCGGCTTACTGGACTCGGCTGCATTTAATGGAAGGTACGACACCAACCCCTTCAATTTTAAAAACTTTGGCCTTACCTACTTAAACGTCACGGTCGCCGGTCATAGTATTTGGGGTAAACCTCTATCTACCGAATTTGACCGCGGGCAGTACGCTCGCGCCTACTTCAAGTCCATGCTGGCGTTGGGTCTTGTGGGGACAGACGCTGGTAACGGAATAGATTATAACGACTTCAAGAACGCCTACACCCTTTTTGCATTCGATCTCAGCCCTAGTCTTTTGAACGCCGAACAATTTGAGCTGGCAAAATCAGGGCCCGTCGCCATCGAGCTCAAATTTGCGACGATCACGCCTAATCCTATACAGGTCCTAGTTTACGCAGAACTGGATTCCGTGCTGGAGATCTCTAAAACGAGACAGATTCTTACAGATTACACAGCGTAAACACTTCGACAATGAATACGAGAGATATTCTCAAAGTACTTATGTCTGACATTTTTGTGAGACGGTGTTCCATTGTTAGCGTAGTGGCTCGCAATCGGCTACCTCGGTATATCGAGCCAACTAAAACAGCAGCCTTCGTTATCAATACCGACCCTAGTTGGAGACCGGGCTCTCACTGGGTCGCCCTCTACTACAACGCTATGGGGCAGTTTGAGTATTTCGACAGTTTCGGGTTTTCTCCCAGACATACCGAGATCATCGATTTTATCGAGAGGAATTCGAACAGACCTCTCATCTACAACTCGCGTCAGTTACAAGATCTTGTTAGTAACGCGTGTGGACTGTACTCTGTGTATTTTCTACTGATTAAAACACGAGGAGGATCAATGCAAAGGGTCTTAATGCCGTTTACCTCATCCACCAGACAACACATAAACGATCGAATCGTGTATCGACTACTAGCACCAAAGCTTGTGTCGCAAAATTAAAAATTTCTAGTGCAATGACGTCAGTGGCTAAAAATATCGCAGACAAGTCTGGACACGAATTTTAGTGTTTAAAAATCCGGACTAAACCGGATCTATAATCTGACCTATGGTATAAAAGTCGCGGGTGAGAAAGCGCCAGTCACACATCGCTCAGTGCTGAGATACAGAAGATGCTGACAAACGTCGAGGCTGCACCAGTTGTCGATGTACCCACTAGCTGGGTCAACGTTACAACAGATCGTGAAATGGTCAAACCATTGGCTGCAGGGCTGAAAGTAGCGTCCGTGTCTTCATATAGAGGGTCGACTATGATCCATATTCGAAAATTTTTCGGGACATCGAATTTAAAATATCCCACCAAGTTTGGGATCACGTTGAATCGTTCAGAATTTGAACAGCTCATGTCTATGCAGGACGAGTTATTGGCCGAGTATGAGCGTCTCGAAACCAATGCAATAAAACCAGAAACTCATACAGTGAACGAACCCGACATCAGACTAGATCACACACTTCCAGTATCCACGTCGCCGAGTATCGAGCCATATTCCATAAATACTGGCTTTTACATGGCTCCTTTCTACGATACTGACAACTTCGAAAGTAGTCAGCCAATACCAGCACTATCTCCGGGTCATCTTAGTAGAAACGAACAGCTCGTGGCTATGCAGGACGAGTTATTGGCCGAGTGTGCTCGTCTCGAGGCTAATGCAACAACACTACAGCCTCTTCCCTTGAACGAGCCCTCGACCACGGCAGATCATAGACTTCCAGTATCTACATCAGCATGCAACGAGCCTTATTCGATAAATAATGGTTCTTACAGGACTCCCGTGTACGATACTGACAACGTTGAAAAGATTCAACCAATAACAACGCTTG
Source organism: Megaustenia siamemsis (assembly GCA_032433765.1). Classification (NCBI taxonomy): domain Eukaryota; kingdom Metazoa; phylum Mollusca; class Gastropoda; order Stylommatophora; family Ariophantidae; genus Megaustenia; species Megaustenia siamemsis. The sequence goes on along the minus strand of JAVIAB010000108.1, from coordinate 35,114,001 downwards.
TTCCTGGTCATCTTAGAAGAAGAAAGAGACTGAGGCTGAACATTTAGATGTTGTGTTTTAATGTCGTGTCTAGATGTACTGCATACGCAGTATCGGTGTTGTGTTGTATCAATAAAATATATATATAAATTACAAAACATGCCTCGTGTTATTTGTCATTTATGTGTATGTATATAATGGATTGTATAGGTGTGAAAGTCATAGATGTTGTAACTCGTTTTTTTTCTGTTTTACACACAGATATACTGGTAGTACACCAAGGACACTGATAGTATCCATATTATTCTTACGAGACAGTACCACGTGACATGTATATACAATAGAAAAAAAAACTGCATACTTTTTTTTTATGATATATTTTTAATACAATATAAACGTGACAACGACACAAACATATGTTCATTATCATTGGACATAAAACTATCACAGAAGTATCATTGTATATACATACTCTAGATACCTAACGGGAAAGTCGTCACATTGTCGTTGTGCACACGGCGTTTGATGTAGAAATAAGAGAGAGAATTTCTGTGCTGTGTATATGTATAGACACTCGATTTATATCGTTTAAAACCCACATTTTTCCCTCCCTGCGCCTGTTGTGTCTTGAGAACCTTCATAAATATATCTTTGTCTAGTTTATTGTGATGTTTGCTAAGCCCTTTAGTACTAGTTTTTGAGTAATCTCCAAAACAGTGGTATGTTTTACTACATAACGATACCATCCCATCCCCTTCGTACTCTAACTTAAATAAACCCGGGGTACGTTTATGGTACAATTTTGTTTTTTCGCAGTCTCGACAATCTACCTTAAATTTACCTTTACTCCTAACAAACTCCTCCCGATGAACGCTACAGGTCTCTGAGGGGAACCACTGATCGTACTCGTTATAAAAAGTTTCGAGTAAAGGCGGTCTAACGGCGGCAGCTAAACTAGGTTTACTTAACGCCAAATACAGACTGTCAGTGTCCATTTCACATAACTGAAAGTATGATCTCTCTACGAACCGGTCTAAAAAGTCGTAATAAAATTGCAACATCCGTAGCTTGGCGTATTGATATACAAAGTAGCCGATTTGTAGCGGAAGGTCCCACCTCGTCGTCTTTTTTAACATTTCCACCTCGAATATATTCCCTACTCCTAAATCTGTCATATGTTTAAATAGGGGGTCGTTAACGAGCTTGGAAGCGGACTCACCCTCGCAGTACGCGACGTTCGAGTGTTTCGCTTTATCGGTGAGAGTTTTTCCATACGCCGAATTTCCTAACAACTTCATGGTCTCCCCCGTAATGGACTGCGTCTCATCTACATCCCCTTTTCGTCTGGCGTCGGATACGGTGTCCCCAAATTGTTTGAAACAACTAACAGGGTGGTATTCGATCACCTGGTAGATGTTGGTTACCTCTAGATCGTGATCCAAATACCATTTTAATAAGGGGGTGGCCAAAAGAATTTTCTTCCCGATATAACTACCTATCAGGGTACGTCTAGGGGTCGTCAATAATTTATTTTTCACGGCGTATTCCTTCATAAGCTCTCCTATATCGTCTCTACACACGTCTACGTTTTTAAATATGGGTGTCATTTCGCTAAAATATTCCTTGAGAGAGTCGGGGACATGAATATCGCATTCTACAAGACCAAACAGCGTTTCGTCTTTAACAGCTTTCAAAATCTGCGCAATGGTTAGTGGTAATTTTTTCCCGGGCATACGATGGTTTTGATCTGGGGAGGGCTTGTTTAAGAAACGGAATAATTGTGCTATCGGTTTTCTTTAGCTCTTGCCACTCACATTCCCACATCTCAACCACGTCAACTCCAACGTCGTTGGTTAAATATTCGCGAATTTCCCGGGTCTTGTCGTATAGCTCGGACAAGGGTTTTTTGTTTATAGGGTTAACACCTTTGTGTTTTTCAGTGAGGTGACAGATATGACCGTGCGTCAGGCACCCCATAAACTGCCAGATTTTATTACTCTTTTGACAGAAGCCATCCACTCTAATCCTACGAGGTCCTAAAGGTACCTCACCCCCGTTGTATTGAGTTCGCAACTCAATGTTGTGTTTGTGAGCTACCCACGTTAACCACTCTCTACTCTGCTGATCGTAATAATTAACTTTACGTTGTCTAAACCCGTCCTCAACTTTTCGTATAATTGGAAAGTCAGTGGGCATTTTCTGCATCAATGCCCAGAGATACAGCGCGTTTGCGTCGTAGCCTTTAAGACTCTCTACTACGTTTTCAGGATTACCTCTGATTCGAGTCTCGTCCTTCTCGTGGTGGCGATGAAAGATTATGCTCGGACCACCCACTATATTATATCTAAGTGTTTTATGAAGCTCTGCCTCGCGTTTACCGCATAAAGAAAAGACTACGTTTTTAGGTATGGTGTTGAAGAGGTATCTTAACGTCACACCGGGGACTGAAATGGCGTCCTTAAACATATCTACACCTAAGCCCGCGTAAAATTCGATCTGTTTCTCTAATGCGAGTAGGAAGGGCCCGACATCCTTGTTGTTATACCAAACAAGAAAATCTCTGAGAGTGGACATGTTATTGTCCGCCCATATCTTGTTACAATACGCGTACTCTTCGTTTGAAATATTACAGTTTTTAAGCGTCGAAAAGAAGGCCTCATGAGGGGGGAGAGAGGTTTCGTCTAACTTTTTTAGATTCGTAATATACTCGTAACAAAATACGCCTTTAGTCTCTTTAATCTTGTACGCCGCCAAGTATTTACTATAAGAGAACCCCGGGGCGAGATAATTTATAATATCTAAGAACTTTAGTCGACTGGTGGAGATGCACATAAAATTATTATTGCGCTTAACGATAAACTTGAAGGGCGAGGTCACCCCTTTCTTAGTTTTGTTTTGTTTCGGGTCTTCTTCTTCTTCTTCTTCTTCTTTTTCATCTTCATTTTCTTCTTCATCATTTTTCAATTCTTCTTCATCGTCATCATTTTTCAATTCTTCTTCATCGTCATCATTTTTCAATTCTTCTTCATCGTCATCATTTTCTTCTTCATTTTCTTCTTCATCGTCATCTTCTTCTTCAACGTCATCTTCTTCATCTTTTTCTTCATCATCTTCTTCGTTCGCTTTTTCTACTTTGTTCGCCCCAGCTACGAAATGTCTTATTAAATATGGTTTGATAACGTTTAAGTCATACTTTCCAGAGTTGAACCCTATAACGGGGAGCTCTTTCAAGTATGACTCGAGTTTCCTTATGAGGTCACTACAGTCACCCCTGTCTCTTAAACTGTCAAAAACCTGTTTGAAACTGCCGCGTAAGATTATATACGACCGTTTCGCTAATGTCTCTAGATAATCTATCATTTTACTCACTAGTTTTTGAGAATCACCTTCGCTCACAAAACATACCGGTTTCTCATAACCAGGAATATTACTGGCTACGGCACACGACATTGGAATATGCCTGGCTACATATTCGGTGACATTACTAATGTTTCCATCTGTCGTCGGTACATTACTAAAGTAACATTCGTAATCGTACGTCGCTCTGTAGGGATACACGTAATTATTAGGAACTTCTATACCCCTATTAGCTATCGTTTCGAGTATACCCTCTTTGTTCCTATAAACTCCTCCGATATACTTGTCTTTTCGCTTATCCCCGGTACATGTCTTCTCGTGTCTTAACAAAAATCTATGATCCCTCCACAATTTTCCACATTTAGGACAAGAAAAAGCCCGGGCCGCCTTATCTATGTCCGCTATATACATAAAATGTTCCTCGTAAAATAGAACTCGTAAGGTGTCGCTAAAAGTCGTACTACCTCTTAGCATTGGGGACAGGGCTTGGTCTTTGTCAAAAGCGAAGACGTCCACGTTAATACCGAAACACTTTTCTAGAGAGGGAATCTGCGCTAGCGTTACACCGGGGAACTTGTCGTCTATATCTAACCCCTGATGGTCTTGCCACTGTTTCAGGAGATCGCTGGTGGGTCTGTGTAAATTACCGAGATTAGCACCCATAAATAACGCTACACATCTAAAGAAACAGAGATTATCAGTATAGGCTGATTCCCTTGTGTTAGTTTGTAATGTATAAATGAATTTATTGTTTGTAATGTGTTGTGGCAGGTCGGTCGTTAGACACCCGATAGGATATTCTACGAAATGATAGAAATAGAAAGAAGTGCTGGGAAGGGTTTCAACGCTATATTTAGTGCTCGGTCTATTATGATTTGCGTGGTTTAAGGGGTCTCTATCTTGTAGTTGTGTGAGGAACCTATCAAAATCTGCTCTGTTATTTATAACCATCGGAGTTGACAGAATTAAACTATTATTGAAACTACTATGGAAAAACCGAAGGTCATTGTTTTCTTTATTCCTCAGGATGAAATTGTGAGAATAATTTATTTTAAATCTACGTGTTTGGTTATTAAAGATGGGATTTAGGATATTTGCCCAGTTTGGCAGTAGCTGTGAATTTGGTTTATGAAAGACCGTGTGGACTGACAGATGTCTGTTATTATTACTATGTGACCTTATTGCAGACCAGTTGTCGACATAGACCTGTCTAACATCTGCTGGTAAACTAGCTAAACTGTCTAATTCTAGATCCGTTCGCGCCTTCTTGCTGTGTTGACTCTCTATCGATTGTTCATTATTCCGCTTCCTCTTAATTGTTGGATCAGCTCTGGACTTTGAACAGGTCGTCGATATCGACGCTGATGAGGTGGCGGAGGAGGTTGACACTGCTGTTGTGGAGGTGGTTGATGGTGTTGATGGTCTTGTCGCGGATGCTGAGCTTGTACTTGACGATATCGCTAGTCGGTGTTTGTTTTTAATATGTGTTCTTAGATTGTCCTGTCTGTTAAATTCACATGGACATAGAGGACACTGATATGTCTGTTTATTGTGAACAGTGTCTATATGCCGATCTAGATGGTTTTGGGTAGTAAATATTTTTTCGCAGTCTTTACACGAGTATTTAGTATTAATGTGTACAGATGATATGTGTTCTGTACTGTCTCTAGGCTGCTCACCCCCACGAGTGTTATCTACTCGGGGTTTCTTTCTAGAGTGTTCTTCATCCCCGGTCTCTGCAACGTTGTTGTCTGTTGCAGAGAATACTGTCGGGGCCCTTGATGTAGCCGGTGCTGGTGCCGGTGATATAGATGCACATGCTGTGTGTTTCTTCGCCACATGTTTGGTAAGATTTGTGGATCTTGTAAAGATGCAGCCGCATATAGGACACGGATATCTCTGTTGGCCGTGTGCACTATCTACGTGTCTGGCTAGAGCATCCCGACGTGTAAAGCTTTTCCCACACGTTTCACACACGTGGCGTGGTCTGCTTACAAGTTCGTTACGTGAGGCCATCTGTCAACGAGATAAAATCACGCATTTAGTGTGCGTACCAAAAATACATTGAAATAGTATACATATATAACATGCGCTCGCACACGCACGCGCGCACACACACATGTACGCACGCACACATACTATATGTTACTAGACATTTATTAGTTATCGACCACTTCATTAGCACACCTAACCTCACCGGTTATCATGTCTTACACCATCCTCGTACAACTAAAAACTCATCCGTCGCTCCTACTATCATAAACGCTATAGCCAGATATGACTCATTCCTCCGCTTTCGCTAGTTTATTATAACTGTCTCTCAGCGTCTACCACCGCTATATCAGACCGTTTCAAATCTTTCTTTCTTTCTTTTCTTTTCTTTTCTTTTCTTTTTTTTTCTTTCTTTCTTTCTTTCTGTCTACCTTTCTTTCTTTTTTCTTTCTCTCTCTCTCTCTCTCTCTAGCTCTCCCTTATCAGTACTTTAATCTTTACACTCAAAACACATTATCAACATCTACGTACTTATTACTTAACTAAAACATGCATCCATTAACAGTTAGTTTTAAATATTATATTTTGTCGGTGAGCGGGTATTTAGGTGTTTACTAAACCTTTTATTGACATATTTGAGTTTCTATCCCTATCATGTTCATATCACTATCGTAACCATACCACTTTTACAATATGTGTTTGTACTAACGCGACTGGAACTATAAGATTCATGGAACTTAATACATCGCTCAGTTTGTGTGACTCACGCGTAATGTATAGCCGAACATGTCCAGACATGTTTCACATTATTGATTTCACGTACCACGCGCGCTTCTGAATTTATCTTATATGGATTCGAAAATGACTAGTTCTGATTGTAAAATGTGTATGGCTACAGTTTCGAACGAAATTGTGGTATTAGCTGTTGATATTATCCACACTTACGATAACACTAAAAAGAAGCTTTCCACGTTTTATAAATCAATGGCTAAACTAGTCTATACGGTATCAGAGAGATATGACTCGTTATTCGCTGGTATGACTCTGGGAGTCGGGGATAAGGATATTTACGCCTCGTTTGCGACCATTGTGGTTTATATGGTTTCAGATGGAATTTTTAACTGTGGGCGCCTCGTGATTATTTATACGCTGGCTTATCGACTAATTAAGAACCATGTCAAAGACTTTTACGATTCTGATACAGATATATCTTCTCTGGAAAAGAGCTTCACTTTCTTTGCCGGGATGTTTATCGGTGGATTATTCGGAGACTGGCTTGTAAAAAACGGAGGTTGGAAAAAGTTCCAAGACTTCTCTACCGAAAAAGAAAAGGATACGACGATGTGGACTCTATTTCGTAACAGCTTTGCTCTGTGACCGTTACGACACTTACCGAACACGTTCCTATATGTTATGTAATTCATTTCCATTAATAAAACTATGATAATAAACACACATTGTTATGTATTTTAAGCAAAATTTCAACTTACCTGTATTCTTATAATGTTGGTTTTTAAAAGGCTGGTTCTCCTAGCTTCTCCGACGTTGTTTCAGTATAACACCTGTGGTTATCTGCTGTTAGATTTACAGCTCTGATAGGATAATATCGGTGAAGCTCTGGTTGTAGATTTACAGATATGGAAGCGTATCTGGCAGTGTTATCACTGTGGGTACCTCGTGACTGACTGCCCGACCGACGCTAGTCGAATGAATATATTAAATCGTGTACGCGCCTTTTTTTACATAACCTGTTGCGTTTCGCGCTCGCTGGAGAAAATAATCAATAAACTCACGCGAGAGCGGCAACGATTGGGTCATTATGTGCCACGGTGGGAGAAAATGACTGTTGGTTCATACCGCCAGCAAGATTTGCCAATATATATATATGTATATATATACCTACTTATGGTCCATATCTTAAATACGGGCCCATTTACGTCAACGTAGATATAATAACTATTAACTTATTACTATTATATGTATATATACTCACCATAACTATGAAATAACTAACGTATCACTACTCCCTAATATGGTACTTTCACTTCCGGAGTGGGCGTGGTCTATAGCCGGACAACATACACACACACTAGCTGCTATTGGAAGTCACTTTGGCGGGAAAAACTGATGTCCAATACATGACTCAGTAATTATCCCCTTAACAACCCACCCCTTCATGCACTATACAAGCCCTATTCATATATACATATATATCATAACAGAAGTCCACCACCACCACCACCACCTTCCACCATGGGAAAGTGGTGGTATCCTACTATATAACTCTTGTACTTGAAGGGTACTGGACTTCGTAGGGTATACCCTACTCTTTGGTCAACTAAAAAAGCGAGAGCATAACGTGCGGCTCCTACTACTGATGTAGTTGTTGTAATTAATGTCTGTAGCTTGATAAATAAATGTGAGATGTAGTTGTTGTAACTAATGACTGTAGCTTGATGTCAAAATGTGAGATGAAGTTGTTGTAACTATTCACTGTAGCTTGATAACTAAATGTGAGATGTAGTTGTTGCAACTGTTGATGGTAACTTGATGTCAAAAAGTGAGATGTAGTTGTTGCAAATGTTGATTGTAACTTGATGTCAAAAAGTGAGATGTAGTTGTTATAACTAATGACTGTAGATTGATAACTGAACGTTAGATGCAGTTGTTGTAACTAATGACTGCATCTAAATAACTAAATGTGAGATGTAGTTGTTGTAACTAATGATTGTAGCTTGATGACTACATTTGAGATGTAGCTGTTGCAAATATTGACTGTAGCTTGATGACTAAATGTGAGATGTAGTTGTTGCAAATATTGACTGTAGCTTGAAGACTAAATATGAGATGTAGTTGTTGTAACTAATGAATGTAGCTTGATGTCAAAATGTGAGATTTAGTTGTTGTAACTAATGACTGTAGCTTGATGACTACATTTGAGATGTAGTTGTTGCAAATATTGACTGTAGCTTGATGACTAAATGTGAGATGTAGTTGTTGCAACTGTTGACTGTAGCTTGATGACTAAATGTGAGATGTAGTTGTTGTAACTACTGTCTGTAGCTTGATAACTAAATGTGAGATGTAGTTGTTGTAACTAATGACTGTAGCTTGATGACTAAATGTGAGATGTAGTTGTTGAAAATGTTGACTGTAGCTTGATGACTAAATGTGAGATGTAGTTGTTGCAAATATTGACTGTAGCTTGATGACTAAATGTGAGATGTAGATGTTGCAACTAATGACTGTAGCTTGATGACTAAATGTGAGATGTAGTTGTTGCAAATTTTGACTGTAGCTGGATGAGAAAATGTGAGATGTAGTTGTTGTAACTAATAACTGTAGCTTGATGACTAAATGTGAGATGTAGTTATTGTAACTAATGACTGTAGCTTGATGACTAAATGTGAGATGTAGTTGTTGTAACTAATGTCTGTAGCTTGATAACTAAATATGAGATGTGGTTGTTTTAACTAATGACTGTAGCTTGATGACTAAATGTGAGATGTAGTTGTTGCAAATATTGACTGTAGCTTGATGACTAAATGTGAGATGTAGATGTTGCAACTAATGACTGTAGCTTGATGACTAAATGTGAGATGTAGTTGTTGCAAATGTTGACTGTAGCTGGATGAGAAAATGTGAGATGTAGTTGTTGTAACTAATAACTGTAGCTTGATGACTAAATGTGAGATGTAGTTATTGTAACTAATGACTGTAGCTTGATGACTAAATGTGAGATGTAGTTGTTGTAACTAATGTCTGTAGCTTGATAACTAAATATGAGATGTGGTTGTTTTAACTAATGACTGTAGCTTGATGACTAAATGTGAGATGTAGTTGTTGCAAATATTGACTGCAGCTTGGAGACTAAATGTGAGATGTAGTTGTTGTAACTAATGACTGTAGCTTGATGTCAAAATGTGGGATGAAGTTGTTGTAACTAATGACTGTAGCTTGATAACTAAATGTGAGATGTGGTTGTTTTAACTAATGACTGTAGCTTGATGACTAAATGTGAGATGTAGTTGTTGTAACTAATGTCTGTAGCTTGATGACTAAATGTGAAATGTAGTTGTTGCAAATATTGACTGTAGCTTGATGACTAAATGTGAGATGTAGATGTTGTAACTAATGACTGTAGCTTGATGAATAAATGTGAGATGTAGTTGTTGCAAATGTTGACTGTAGCTGGATGAGAAAATGTGAGATGTAGTTGTTGTAACTAATAACTGTAGCTTGATGACTAAATGTGAGATGTAGTTATTGTAACTAATGACTATAGCTTGATGACTAAATGTGAGATGTAGTTGTTGTAACTAATGTCTGTAGCTTGATAACTAAATATGAGATGTGGTTGTTTTAACTAATGACTGTAGCTTGATGACTAAATGTGAGATGTAGTTGTTGCAAATCTTGACTGCAGCTTGGAGACTAAATGTGAGATGTAGTTGTTGTAACTAATGACTGTAGCTTGATGTCAAAATGTGGGATGAAGTTGTTGTAACTAATGACTGTAGCTTGATAACTAAATGTGAGATGTGGTTGTTTTAACTAATGACTGTAGCTTGATGACTAAATGTGAGATGTAGTTGTTGTAACTAATGTCTGTAGCTTGATAACTAAATGTGAGATGTAGTTGTTGTAATTAATGACTGTAGCTTGATGACTAAATGTGAAATGTAGATGTTGTAACTAATGACTGTAGCTTGATGAATAAATGTGAGATGTAGTTGTTGCAAATGTTGACTGTAGCTGGATGAGAAAATGTGAGATGTAGTTGTTGCAAATATTGACTGTAGCTTGATGACTACATTTGAGATGTAGTTATTGTAACTAATGACTGTAGCTTGATGACTAAATGTGGGATGTAGTTGTTGCAACTGTTGACTGTAGCTTGATGACTAAATGTGGAATGTAGTTGTTGCAACTGTTGACTGTAGCTTGATGAATAAATGTAAGATGTAGTTGTTGTAACTGTTGACTGTAGCTTGATGTCAAAATGTGAGATGTAGTTGTTGTAACTAATGTCTGTAGCTTGATAACTAAATGTGAGATGTAGTTGTTGTAATTAATGACTGTAGCTTGATGACTAAATGTGAAATGTAGATGTTGTAACTAATGACTGTAGCTTGATGAATAAATGTGAGATGTAGTTGTTGCAAATGTTGACTGTAGCTGGATGAGAAAATGTGAGATGTAGTTGTTGCAAATATTGACTGTAGCTTGATGACTACATTTGAGATGTAGTTATTGTAACTAATGACTGTAGCTTGATGACTAAATGTGGGATGTAGTTGTTGCAACTGTTGACTGTAGCTTGATGACTAAATGTGGAATGTAGTTGTTGCAACTGTTGACTGTAGCTTGATGAATAAATGTAAGATGTAGTTGTTGTAACTGTTGACTGTAGCTTGATGTCAAAATGTGAGATGTAGTTGTTGTAACTATTGACTGTAATTTGATAACTAAATGTGAGATGTAGTTATTGCAACTGTTGATTGTAACTTGATGTAAAAAAGTGAGATGTATTTGTTATAACTAATTACTGTATCTTGATAAATGAACGTGAGATGTAGTTGTTGTAAATAATGACTGTAGCTTGATGACCAAATGTGAGATTTAGTTGTTGTAACTTTTGACTGTAGCTTGATGACTAAATGTGAGATGTAGTTGTTGTAACTGTTGACTGTAGCTTGATGACTAAATGTAAGATGTAGTTGTTATAACTGTTGACTGTAGCTTGATGACTAAGTGTGAGATGTAGTTGTTACTACTATTGACTGTAGCTTGATGACTAGATGTGAGATGTAGTTGTTGTAACTAATGACTGTAGCTTGATAACTAAATGTGAGATGTGGTTGTTTTAAATAATGACTGTAGCTTGATGGCTAAATGTGAGATTTAGTTGTTGTAACTAATGACTGTAGCTTGATGAATAAATGTGAAATGTAGTTGTTGCAAATATTGACTGTAGCTTGATGACTAAATGTGAGATGTAGATGTTGTAACTAATGACTGTAGCTTGATGAATAAATGTGAGATGTAGTTGTTGCAAATGTTGACTGTAGCTGGATGAGAAAATGTGAGATGTAGTTGTTGTAACTAATAACTGTAGCTTGATGACTAAATGTGAGATGTAGTTATTGTAACTAATGACTGTAGCTTGATGACTAAATGTGAGATGTAGTTGTTGTAACTAATGTCTGTAGCTTGATAACTAAATATGAGATGTGGTTGTTTTAACTAATGACTGTAGCTTGATGACTAAATGTGAGATGTAGTTGTTGCAAATCTTGACTGCAGCTTGGAGACTAAATGTGAGATGTAGTTGTTGTAACTAATGACTGTAGCTTGATGTCAAAATGTGGGATGAAGTTGTTGTAACTAATGACTGTAGCTTGATAACTAAATGTGAGATGTGGTTGTTTTAACTAATGACTGTAGCTTGATGACTAAATGTGAGATGTAGTTGTTGTAACTAATGTCTGTAGCTTGATAACTAAATGTGAGATGTAGTTGTTGTAATTAATGACTGTAGCTTGATGACTAAATGTGAAATGTAGATGTTGTAACTAATGACTGTAGCTTGATGAATAAATGTGAGATGTAGTTGTTGCAAATGTTGACTGTAGCTGGATGAGAAAATGTGAGATGTAGTTGTTGCAAATATTGACTGTAGCTTGATGACTACATTTGAGATGTAGTTATTGTAACTAATGACTGTAGCTTGATGACTAAATGTGGGATGTAGTTGTTGCAACTGTTGACTGTAGCTTGATGACTAAATGTGGAATGTAGTTGTTGCAACTGTTGACTGTAGCTTGATGAATAAATGTAAGATGTAGTTGTTGTAACTGTTGACTGTAGCTTGATGTCAAAATGTGAGATGTAGTTGTTGTAACTAATGTCTGTAGCTTGATAACTAAATGTGAGATGTAGTTGTTGTAATTAATGACTGTAGCTTGATGACTAAATGTGAAATGTAGATGTTGTAACTAATGACTGTAGCTTGATGAATAAATGTGAGATGTAGTTGTTGCAAATGTTGACTGTAGCTGGATGAGAAAATGTGAGATGTAGTTGTTGCAAATATTGACTGTAGCTTGATGACTACATTTGAGATGTAGTTATTGTAACTAATGACTGTAGCTTGATGACTAAATGTGGGATGTAGTTGTTGCAACTGTTGACTGTAGCTTGATGACTAAATGTGGAATGTAGTTGTTGCAACTGTTGACTGTAGCTTGATGAATAAATGTAAGATGTAGTTGTTGTAACTGTTGACTGTAGCTTGATGTCAAAATGTGAGATGTAGTTGTTGTAACTATTGACTGTAATTTGATAACTAAATGTGAGATGTAGTTATTGCAACTGTTGATTGTAACTTGATGTAAAAAAGTGAGATGTATTTGTTATAACTAATTACTGTATCTTGATAAATGAACGTGAGATGTAGTTGTTGTAAATAATGACTGTAGCTTGATGACCAAATGTGAGATTTAGTTGTTGTAACTTTTGACTGTAGCTTGATGACTAAATGTGAGATGTAGTTGTTGTAACTGTTGACTGTAGCTTGATGACTAAATGTAAGATGTAGTTGTTATAACTGTTGACTGTAGCTTGATGACTAAGTGTGAGATGTAGTTGTTACTACTATTGACTGTAGCTTGATGACTAGATGTGAGATGTAGTTGTTGTAACTAATGACTGTAGCTTGATAACTAAATGTGAGATGTGGTTGTTTTAAATAATGACTGTAGCTTGATGGCTAAATGTGAGATTTAGTTGTTGTAACTAATGTCTGTAGCTTGATAACTAAATGTGAGATGTAGTTGTTGTAACTAATGACTGTAGCTTGATGACTAAATGTGAGATGTAGTTGTTGCAAATATTGACTGTAGCTTGATGACTAAATGTGAGATTTAGATGTTGTAACTAATGACTGTAGCTTGATAACTAAATGTGAGATGTAGTTGTTGCAAATGTTGACTGCAGCTTGATGAGAAAATGTGAGATGTAGTTGTTGTAACTAATAACTGTAGCTTGATGACTAAATGTGAGATGTAGTTATTGTAACTAATGACTGTAGCTTGATGACTAAATGTGGGATGTAGTTGTTGCAACTGTTGACTGTAGCTTGACGAATAAATGTGAGATGTAGTTGTTGTAACTGTTGACTGTAGCTTGATGACTAAATGTGAGATGTAGTTTTTGTAACTATTGACTGTAATTTGATAACTAAATGTGAGATGTAGTTGTTGCAAATATTGACTGTAGCTTGATGACTAAATGTGAGATGTAGATGTTGTAACTAATGACTGTAGCTTGATAACTAAATGTGAGATGTAGTTGTTGCAAATGTTGACTGTAGCTTGATGAGAAAATGTGAGATGTAGTTGTTGTAACTAATAACTGTAGCTTGATGACTAAATGTGAGATGTAGTTATTGTAACTAATGACTGTAGCTTGATGACTAAATGTGGGATGTAGTTGTTGCAACTGTTGACTGTAGCTTGATGACTAAATGTGGGATGTAGTTGTTGCAACTGTTGACTGTAGCTTGATGACTAAATGTGAGATGTAGTTGTTGTAACTACTGTCTGTAGCTTGATAACTAAATGTGAGATGTAGTTGTTGTAACTAATGACTGTAGCTTGATGACTAAATGTGGGATGTAGTTGTTGAAAATGTTGACTGTAGCTTGATGACTAAATGTGAGATGTAGTTGTTGCAAATATTGACTGTAGCTTGATGACTAAATGTGAGATGTAGATGTTGCAACTAATGACTGTAGCTTGATGACTAAATGTGAGATGTAGTTGTTGCAAATTTTGACTGTAGCTGGATGAGAAAATGTGAGATGTAGTTGTTTTAACTAATGACTGTAGCTTGATGACTAAATGTGAGATGTAGTTGTTGTAACTAATGTCTGTAGCTTGATAACTAAATGTGAGATGTAGTTGTTGTAACTAATGACTGTAGCTTGATGACTAAATGTGAAATGTAGTTGTTGCAAATATTGACTGTAGCTTGATGACTAAATGTGAGATGTAGATGTTGTAACTAATGACTGTAGCTTGATGAATAAATGTGAGATGTAGTTGTTGCAAATGTTGACTGTAGCTGGATGAGAAAATGTGAGATGTAGTTGTTGCAAATTTATACTGTAGCTTGATGACTACATTTGAGATGTAGTTATTGTAACTAATGACTGTAGCTTGATGACTAAATGTGGGATGTAGTTGTTGCAACTGTTGACTGTAGCTTGATGACTAAATGTGGGATGTAGTTGTTGCAACTGTTGACTGTAGCTTGATGAATAAATGTAAGATGTAGTTGTTGTAACTGTTGACTGTAGCTTGATGTCAAAATGTGAGATGTAGTTGTTGTAACTATTGACTGTAATTTGATAACTAAATGTGAGATGTAGTTATTGCAACTGTTGATTGTAACTTGATGTCAAAAAGTGAGATGTAGTTGTTATAACTAATTACTGTATCTTGATAAATGAACGTGAGATGTAGTTGTTGTAACTAATGACTGTAGCTTGATGACCAAATGTGAGATTTAGTTGTTGTAACTTTTGACTGTAGCTTGATGACTAAATGTGAGATGTAGTTTTTGCAACTTTTGACTGTAGCTTGATGACTAAATGTGAGATGTAGTTGTTGTAACTGTTGACTGTAGCTTGATGACTAAATGTGAGATGTAGTTGTTATAACAGTTGACTGTAGCTTGATGACTAAGTGTGAGATGTAGTTGTTACTACTATTGACTGTAGCTTGATGACTAGATGTGAGATGTAGTTGTTGTAACTAATGACTGTAGCTTGATGACTAAATGTGAGATGTAGTTATTGTAACTAATGACTGTAGCTTGATGACTAAATGTGGGATGTAGTTGTTGCAACTGTTGACTGTAGCTTGATGAATAAATGTGAGATGTAGTTGTTGTAACTAATGTCTGTAGCTTGATAACTAAATATGAGATGTGGTTGTTTTAACTAATGACTGTAGCTTGATGACTAAATGTGAGATGTAGTTGTTGCAAATCTTGACTGCAGCTTGGAGACTAAATGTGAGATGTAGTTGTTGTAACTAATGACTGTAGCTTGATGTCAAAATGTGGGATGAAGTTGTTGTAACTAATGACTGTAGCTTGATAACTAAATGTGAGATGTGGTTGTTTTAACTAATGACTGTAGCTTGATGACTAAATGTGAGATGTAGTTGTTGTAACTAATGTCTGTAGCTTGATAACTAAATGTGAGATGTAGTTGTTGTAATTAATGACTGTAGCTTGATGACTAAATGTGAAATGTAGATGTTGTAACTAATGACTGTAGCTTGATGAATAAATGTGAGATGTAGTTGTTGCAAATGTTGACTGTAGCTGGATGAGAAAATGTGAGATGTAGTTGTTGCAAATATTGACTGTAGCTTGATGACTACATTTGAGATGTAGTTATTGTAACTAATGACTGTAGCTTGATGACTAAATGTGGGATGTAGTTGTTGCAACTGTTGACTGTAGCTTGATGACTAAATGTGGAATGTAGTTGTTGCAACTGTTGACTGTAGCTTGATGAATAAATGTAAGATGTAGTTGTTGTAACTGTTGACTGTAGCTTGATGTCAAAATGTGAGATGTAGTTGTTGTAACTAATGTCTGTAGCTTGATAACTAAATGTGAGATGTAGTTGTTGTAATTAATGACTGTAGCTTGATGACTAAATGTGAAATGTAGATGTTGTAACTAATGACTGTAGCTTGATGAATAAATGTGAGATGTAGTTGTTGCAAATGTTGACTGTAGCTGGATGAGAAAATGTGAGATGTAGTTGTTGCAAATATTGACTGTAGCTTGATGACTACATTTGAGATGTAGTTATTGTAACTAATGACTGTAGCTTGATGACTAAATGTGGGATGTAGTTGTTGCAACTGTTGACTGTAGCTTGATGACTAAATGTGGAATGTAGTTGTTGCAACTGTTGACTGTAGCTTGATGAATAAATGTAAGATGTAGTTGTTGTAACTGTTGACTGTAGCTTGATGTCAAAATGTGAGATGTAGTTGTTGTAACTATTGACTGTAATTTGATAACTAAATGTGAGATGTAGTTATTGCAACTGTTGATTGTAACTTGATGTAAAAAAGTGAGATGTATTTGTTATAACTAATTACTGTATCTTGATAAATGAACGTGAGATGTAGTTGTTGTAAATAATGACTGTAGCTTGATGACCAAATGTGAGATTTAGTTGTTGTAACTTTTGACTGTAGCTTGATGACTAAATGTGAGATGTAGTTGTTGTAACTGTTGACTGTAGCTTGATGACTAAATGTAAGATGTAGTTGTTATAACTGTTGACTGTAGCTTGATGACTAAGTGTGAGATGTAGTTGTTACTACTATTGACTGTAGCTTGATGACTAGATGTGAGATGTAGTTGTTGTAACTAATGACTGTAGCTTGATAACTAAATGTGAGATGTGGTTGTTTTAAATAATGACTGTAGCTTGATGGCTAAATGTGAGATTTAGTTGTTGTAACTAATGTCTGTAGCTTGATAACTAAATGTGAGATGTAGTTGTTGTAACTAATGACTGTAGCTTGATGACTAAATGTGAGATGTAGTTGTTGCAAATATTGACTGTAGCTTGATGACTAAATGTGAGATTTAGATGTTGTAACTAATGACTGTAGCTTGATAACTAAATGTGAGATGTAGTTGTTGCAAATGTTGACTGCAGCTTGATGAGAAAATGTGAGATGTAGTTGTTGTAACTAATAACTGTAGCTTGATGACTAAATGTGAGATGTAGTTATTGTAACTAATGACTGTAGCTTGATGACTAAATGTGGGATGTAGTTGTTGCAACTGTTGACTGTAGCTTGACGAATAAATGTGAGATGTAGTTGTTGTAACTGTTGACTGTAGCTTGATGACTAAATGTGAGATGTAGTTTTTGTAACTATTGACTGTAATTTGATAACTAAATGTGAGATGTAGTTGTTGCAAATATTGACTGTAGCTTGATGACTAAATGTGAGATGTAGATGTTGTAACTAATGACTGTAGCTTGATAACTAAATGTGAGATGTAGTTGTTGCAAATGTTGACTGTAGCTTGATGAGAAAATGTGAGATGTAGTTGTTGTAACTAATAACTGTAGCTTGATGACTAAATGTGAGATGTAGTTATTGTAACTAATGACTGTAGCTTGATGACTAAATGTGGGATGTAGTTGTTGCAACTGTTGACTGTAGCTTGATGACTAAATGTGGGATGTAGTTGTTGCAACTGTTGACTGTAGCTTGATGACTAAATGTGAGATGTAGTTGTTGTAACTACTGTCTGTAGCTTGATAACTAAATGTGAGATGTAGTTGTTGTAACTAATGACTGTAGCTTGATGACTAAATGTGGGATGTAGTTGTTGAAAATGTTGACTGTAGCTTGATGACTAAATGTGAGATGTAGTTGTTGCAAATATTGACTGTAGCTTGATGACTAAATGTGAGATGTAGATGTTGCAACTAATGACTGTAGCTTGATGACTAAATGTGAGATGTAGTTGTTGCAAATTTTGACTGTAGCTGGATGAGAAAATGTGAGATGTAGTTGTTTAACTAATGACTGTAGCTTGATGACTAAATGTGAGATGTAGTTGTTGTAACTAATGTCTGTAGCTTGATAACTAAATGTGAGATGTAGTTGTTGTAACTAATGACTGTAGCTTGATGACTAAATGTGAAATGTAGTTGTTGCAAATATTGACTGTAGCTTGATGACTAAATGTGAGATGTAGATGTTGTAACTAATGACTGTAGCTTGATGAATAAATGTGAGATGTAGTTGTTGCAAATGTTGACTGTAGCTGGATGAGAAAATGTGAGATGTAGTTGTTGCAAATTTATACTGTAGCTTGATGACTACATTTGAGATGTAGTTATTGTAACTAATGACTGTAGCTTGATGACTAAATGTGGGATGTAGTTGTTGCAACTGTTGACTGTAGCTTGATGACTAAATGTGGGATGTAGTTGTTGCAACTGTTGACTGTAGCTTGATGAATAAATGTAAGATGTAGTTGTTGTAACTGTTGACTGTAGCTTGATGTCAAAATGTGAGATGTAGTTGTTGTAACTATTGACTGTAATTTGATAACTAAATGTGAGATGTAGTTATTGCAACTGTTGATTGTAACTTGATGTCAAAAAGTGAGATGTAGTTGTTATAACTAATTACTGTATCTTGATAAATGAACGTGAGATGTAGTTGTTGTAACTAATGACTGTAGCTTGATGACCAAATGTGAGATTTAGTTGTTGTAACTTTTGACTGTAGCTTGATGACTAAATGTGAGATGTAGTTTTTGCAACTTTTGACTGTAGCTTGATGACTAAATGTGAGATGTAGTTGTTGTAACTGTTGACTGTAGCTTGATGACTAAATGTGAGATGTAGTTGTTATAACAGTTGACTGTAGCTTGATGACTAAGTGTGAGATGTAGTTGTTACTACTATTGACTGTAGCTTGATGACTAGATGTGAGATGTAGTTGTTGTAACTAATGACTGTAGCTTGATGACTAAATGTGAGATGTAGTTATTGTAACTAATGACTGTAGCTTGATGACTAAATGTGGGATGTAGTTGTTGCAACTGTTGACTGTAGCTTGATGAATAAATGTGAGATGTAGTTGTTGTAACTGTTGACTGTAGCTTGATGACTAAATGTGAGATGTAGTTGTTGTAACTATTGACTGTAATTTGATAACTAAATGTGAGATGTAGTTATTGCAACTGTTGATTGTAACTTGATGTCAAAAAGTGAGATGTAGTTGTTATAACTAATTACTGTATCTTGATAAATGAACGTGAGATGTAGTTGTTGTAACTAATGACTGTAGCTTGATGACTAAATGTGAGATGTAGTTGTTGTAACTTTTGACTGTAGCTTGATGACTAAATGTGAGATGTAGTTGTTGCAACTTTTGACTGTAGCTTGATGACTAAATGTGAGATGTAGTTGTTGTAACTGTTGACTGTAGCTTGATGACTAAATGTGAGGTGTAGTTGTTGTAACTGTTGACTGTAGCTTGATGACTAAATGTGAGATGTAGTTGTTGTAACTACTGTCTGTAGCTTGATAACTAAATGTGAGATGTAGTTGTTGTAACTAATGACTGTAGCTTGATGACTAAATGTGAGATGTAGTTGTTGAAAATGTTGACTGTAGCTTGATGACTAAATGTGAGATGTAGTTGTTGCAAATATTGACTGTAGCTTGATGACTAAATGTGAGATGTAGATGTTGCAACTAATGACTGTAGCTTGATGACTAAATGTGAGATGTAGTTGTTGCAAATTTTGACTGTAGCTGGATGAGAAAATGTGAGATGTAGTTGTTGTAACTAATAACTGTAGCTTGATGACTAAATGTGACATGTAGTTGTTGTAACTAATGACTGTAGCTTGATGACTAAATGTGAGATGTAGTTATTGTAACTAATGACTGTAGCTTGATGACTAAATGTGAGATGTAGTTGTTGTAACTAATGTCTGTAGCTTGATAACTAAATATGAGATGTGGTTGTTTTAACTAATGACTGTAGCTTGATGACTAAATGTGAGATGTAGTTGTTGCAAATCTTGACTGCAGCTTGGAGACTAAATGTGACATGTAGTTGTTGTAACTAATGACTGTAGCTTGATGTCAAAATGTGGGATGAAGTTGTTGTAACTAATGACTGTAGCTTGATAACTAAATGTGAGATGTGGTTGTTTTAACTAATGACTGTAGCTTGATGACTAAATGTGAGATGTAGTTGTTGTAACTAATGTATGTAGCTTGATAACTAAATGTGAGATGTAGATGTTGTAACTAATGACTGTAGCTTGATGAATAAATGTGAGATGTAGTTGTTGCAAATGTTGACTGTAGCTGGATGAGAAAATGTGAGATGTAGTTGTTGCAAATATTGACTGTAGCTTGATGACTACATTTGAGATGTAGTTATTGTAACTAATGACTGTAGCTTGATGACTAAATGTGGGATGTAGTTGTTGCAACTGTTGACTGTAGCTTGATGACTAAATGTGGGATGTAGTTGTTGCAACTGTTGACTGTAGCTTGATGAATAAATGTAAGATGTAGTTGTTGTAACTTTTGACTGTAGCTTGATGTCAAAATGTGAGATGTAGTTGTTGTAACTATTGACTGTAATTTGATAACTAAATGTGAGATGTAGTTATTGCAACTGTTGATTGTAACTTGATGTCAAAAAGTGAGATGTAGTTGTTATAACTAATTACTGTATCTTGATAAATGAACGTGAGATGTAGTTGTTGTAACTAATGACTGTAGCTTGATGACCAAATGTGAGATTTAGTTGTTGTAACTTTTGACTGTAGCTTGATGACTAAATGTGAGATGTAGTTTTTGCAACTTTTGACTGTAGCTTGATGACTAAATGTGAGATGTAGTTGTTGTAACTGTTGACTGTAGCTTGATGACTAAATGTGAGATGTAGTTGTTATAACAGTTGACTGTAGCTTGATGACTAAGTGTGAGATGTAGTTGTTACTACTATTGACTGTAGCTTGATGACTAGATGTGAGATGTAGTTGTTGTAACTAATGACTGTAGCTTGATAACTAAATGTGAGATGTGGTTGTTTTAACTAATGACTGTAGCTTGATGCCTAAATGTGAGATGTAGTTGTTGTAACTAATGTCTGTAGCTTGATAACTAAATGTTAGATGTAGTTGTTGTAACTAATGACTGTAGCTTGATGACTAAATGTGAGAAGTAGTTGTTGCAAATATTGACTGTAGCTTGATGACTAAATGTGAGATTTAGATGTTGTAACTAATGACTGTAGCTTGATAACTAAATGTGAGATGTAATTGTTGCAAATGTTGACTGTAGCTTGATGAGAAAATGTGAGATGTAGTTGTTGTAACTAATAACTGTAGCTTGATGACTAAATGTGAGATGTAGTTATTGTAACTAATGACTGTAGCTTGATGACTAAATGTGGAATGTAGTTGTTGCAACTGTTGACTGTAGCTTGATGAATAAATGTAAGATGTAGTTGTTGTAACTGTTGACTGTAGCTTGATGTCAAAATGTGAGATGTAGTTGTTGTAACTATTGACTGTAATTTGATAACTAAATGTGAGATGTAGTTATTGCAACTGTTGATTGTAACTTGATGTCAAAAAGTGAGATGTAGTTGTTATAACTAATTACTGTATCTTGATAAATGAACGTGACATGTAGTTGTTGTAACTAATGACTGTAGCTTGATGACCAAATGTGAGATTTAGTTGTTATAACTTTTGACTGTAGCTTAATGACTAAATGTGAGATGTAGTTTTTGCAACTTTTGACTGTAGCTTGATGACTAAATGTGAGATGTAGTTGTTGTAACTGTTGACTGTAGCTTGATGACTAAATGTGAGATGTAGTTGTTATAACTGTTGACTGTAGCTTGATGACTAAGTGTGAGATGTAGTTGTTACTTCTATTGACTGTAGCTTGATGACTAAATGTGAGATGTAGTTGTTGTAACTAATGACTGTAGCTTGATGACTAAATGTGAGATGTAGTTGTTGAAAATGTTGACTGTAGCTTGATGACTAAATGTGAGATGTAGTTGTTGCAAATATTGACTGTAGCTTGATGACTAAATGTGAGATGTAGATGTTGCAACTAATGACTGTAGCTTGATGACTAAATGTGAGATGTAGTTGTTGCAAATTTTGACTGTAGCTGGATGAGAAAATGTGAGATGTAGTTGTTGTAACTAATAACTGTAGCTTGATGACTAAATGTGACATGTAGTTGTTGTAACTAATGACTGTAGCTTGATGACTAAATGTGAGATGTAGTTATTGTAACTGTTGACTGTAGCTTGATGACTAAATGTGAGATGTAGTTGTTGTAACTAATGTCTGTAGCTTGATAACTAAATATGAGATGTGGTTGTTTTAACTAATGACTGTAGCTTGATGACTAAATGTGTGATGTAGTTGTTGCAAATCTTGACTGCAGCTTGGAGACTAAATGTGACATGTAGTTGTTGTAACTAATGACTGTAGCTTGATGTCAAAATGTGGGATGAAGTTGTTGTAACTAATGACTGTAGCTTGATAACTAAATGTGAGATGTGGTTGTTTTAACTAATGACTGTAGCTTGATGACTAAATGTGAGATGTAGTTGTTGTAACTAATGTATGTAGCTTGATAACTAAATGTGAGATGTAGTTGTTGTAGCTAATGACTGTAGCTTGATGACTAAATGTGAAATGTAGTTGTTGCAAATATTGACTGTAGCTTGATGACTAAATGTGAGATGTAGATGTTGTAACTAATGACTGTAGCTTGATGAATAAATGTGAGATGTAGTTGTTGCAAATGTTGACTGTAGCTGGATGAGAAAATGTGAGATGTAGTTGTTGCAAATATTGACTGTAGCTTGATGACTACATTTGAGATGTAGTTATTGTAACTAATGACTGTAGCTTGATGACTAAATGTGGGATGTAGTTGTTGCAACTGTTGACTGTAGCTTGATGACTAAATGTGGGATGTAGTTGTTGCAACTGTTGACTGTAGCTTGATGAATAAATGTAAGATGTAGTTGTTGTAACTGTTGACTGTAGCTTGATGTCAAAATGTGAGATGTAGTTGTTGTAACTATTGACTGTAATTTGATAACTAAATGTGAGATGTAGTTATTGCAACTGTTGATTGTAACTTGATGTCAAAAAGTGAGATGTAGTTGTTATAACTAATTACTGTATCTTGATAAATGAACGTGAGATGTAGTTTTTGTAACTAATGACTGTAGCTTGATGACCAAATGTGAGATTTAGTTGTTGTAACTTTTGACTGTAGCTTGATGACTAAATGTGAGATGTAGTTTTTGCAACTTTTGACTGTAGCTTGATGACTAAATGTGAGATGTAATTGTTGTAACTGTTGACTGTAGCTTGATGACTAAATGTGAGATGTAGTTGTTATAACTGTTGACTGTAGCTTGATGACTAAGTGTGAGATGTAGTTGTTACTACTATTGACTGTAGCTTGATGACTAAATGTGAGATGTAGTTGTTGTAACTAATGACTGTAGCTTGATAACTAAATGTGAGATGTGGTTGTTTTAACTAATGACTGTAGCTTGATGGCTAAATGTGAGATGTAGTTGTTGTAACTAATGTCTGTAGCTTGATAACTAAACGAGATGTAGTTGTTGTAACTAATGATTGTAGCTTGATGACTAAATGTGAGATGTAGTTGTTGCAAATATTGACTGTAGCTTGATGACTAAATGTGAGATTTAGATGTTGTAACTAATGACTGTAGCTTGATAACTAAATGTGAGATGTAGTTGTTGCAAATGTTGACTGTAGCTTGATGAGAAAATGTGAGATGTAGTTGTTGTAACTAATAACTGTAGCTTGATGACTAAATGTGAGATGTAGTTATTGTAACTAATGACTGTAGCTTGATGACTAAATGTGGGATGTAGTTGTTGCAACTGTTGACTGTAGCTTGATGAATAAATGTAAGATGTAGTTGTTGTAACTGTTGACTGTAGCTTGATGACTAAATGTGAGATGTAGTTGTTGTAACTATTGACTGTAATTTGATAACTAAATGTGACATGTAGTTATTGCAACTGTTGATTGTAACTTGATGTCAAAAAGTGAGATGTAGTTGTTATAACTAATTACTGTATCTTGATAAATGAACGTGAGATGTAGTTGTTGTAACTAATGACTGTAGCTTGATGACTAAATGTGAGATGTAGTTGTTGTAACTTTTGACTGTAGCTTGATGACTAAATGTGAGATGTAGTTGTTGCAACTTTTGACTGTAGCTTGATGACTAAATGTGAGATGTAGTTGTTGTAACTGTTGACTGTAGCTTGATGACTAAATGTGAGATGTAGTTGTTGTAACTGTTGACTGTAGCTTGATGACTAAGTGTGAGATGTAGTTGTTGCTACTATTGACTGTAGCTTGATGACTAGAAGTGAGATGTAGTATTTGTAACTATTGACTGTGGCCTGATGACTAAATGTAAGTCTGAATGGTGTATGTGATGTAGTAATTAAAGTTACGAAGTCATCTGTACGATTTTTATGCTCTTCAACATACATATATCAATACGCAGACATTCAAGGTACATGACGCGCAAATGTCTTTAATTTATGTGACAAATACAAGACATGGTGGAGACAACGTTCAGTGCAGCGTAATTTGCTTTGTGAACATATAAGACATTATAGGTTTTCTTGGCCTAATGTATTTGTATGGTTGGGGTGTAAAAAAAAAAAAGGGGGGTGGGGGGTTGTTATTGGGTTAGGCCTATTGTTGTTTTTCCCTAAAGTGACATTCTTCGGGCTCAAAATTTACAAAAGGAAAAAAGTGAGTAAATAATAAACTTTCCTCTTTCTTAAAGCAGGTTATGGGAGTAACACTTAACTCGTCCCAACCACTCACAGCCGAATTGACGTTTACAATATGGTCGTTTAAAGTATGTGATGTTGAAGTTCTGATAGGTGAATCCCTCTCAAGAATAGACATTCAGGTCTGGAAGAGTACTAGAAACGAGATGGACAACAATTTGCTTATCCATTAACCATTATGAACCTCTTGGTATCGCCAGATTCGGAATGATGAAGACAATGTTTTGTTGACAGACCGAATAACTGCCTGGGATGATTAAGCGTATGTTGAGTTGATTAAGTCTATGTACAATGGCAACAAATATATTTACATATGAAAATGTATCTATCATAATTCAATTAGGGGTGCAGTTTCGACACCATGGGGTCTAATGGTCTTTTTTATACTCTGGAAAGTTTTGGTACGAGTTGACAAGTAATGCGATGTCATTTGTGCCGACATCCTGTGTGTAGAAACAACTTTTGTGTAGAGAAAACACTTTACCAGTCAATGTTAGGTTAGAAGTCAAATCCAATGTACAACACCATTTCTGTGAAAACACATCACTAAAATAGTACAGAATCCATTTATGAATTAAACATTCATAGAATGAATATTCGGCATGGGACCTTACACAACGCGATAGCATTTTACTGCGTATTTAAACACAAAAATCGCATCAGAAGCTTCGCTCCGCTGCTATAGACAGCCATTCCATCCGTAAATCAGGCAGTCTCACACATGATAAATGTATGATTGATACATTTCATTGAGTTCAAGCACTCATTTTTTGCCAGAATGAGAGCACTTCGTGTGCGAGGAATAAATTGCCCCTGAACTGACTCCAAGTGCAAAATACAAGTTTACTGTGTATCGGTGTCAAGGATTTGAGAAGCTAGAACAAGTTTTGAATGTAATATACAAGTTTATTGATTATTGGTATACAGAAGAGGTGGGAAACCTACGGCCCGAGAGGCCAAAACCGGTTCGCCAAGCTATTTGACCGGCCCTTGTGCTTGATTTGAAAATTACTAGATGGAATGAAAGAAAGAAAGAAAGAAAGAAAGAAAGAAAGAAAGAAAGAAAGAAAGAAAGAAAGAAAGAAAGAAAGGAAGAAAGAAAGAAAGAAAGAAAGAAAGAAAGAAAGAAAGAAAGAAAGAAAGAAAGAAAGAAAGAAAGAGAAAGAAAGAAAGAAAGAAAGAAAGAAAGAAAGAAAGAAAGAAAGAAAGAAAAAGTAACATATAAAACACACGAATTCAGAACCCACAAAAAATAGTAATTTCATTAACGAATTCGTCAAAAGGAATTTTGTTCTTATCGTATCTTTACTACATTAATTGTAATCGTAACTTCTTTGTACAATCATGAATCGCCACAACAATAGAAATAACGACAACAACGTTAAGGGGGATTCCAATGGAAAACCCTCGTTCGGTAGGGGACATCATGTGCTACAGGTAATACCCGATCGTCATCAAGCTACTGTAAGCAAAATAAAGATAAAACAAACTCTAAAGATAGGTACTTAGAATGTGAGAACACTCATGCAGAAGGGTAAACTAGAAAACATCATACAAGAAATTAAAAGAATGGGTTTACAATTACTAGGACTTTGCGAAATGAGATACACCGGATCAGGGGAGATGTATTATGATAAACATAAAATAATCTATTCTGGAGGTACTGAACACCAAAGAGGAGTAGGTATCATTTTGGATGCAGAAAGAGCAAGAACAGTGAAAGGCTTTTACCCAATATCTGACAGAGTCCTTTTAGTGAAATTGAATGGAAAGCCAATAGACATAAATCTTACACAAGTTTATGCACCAACAGCAGACAGTCTAGAGGAAACAATTGATGGTAAATTTACAACGAGCAAACCACATGAAAACACCATAGTTCTAGAGGATTTTAACGCAAAAGTAGGAAAGGAAAGAGTTGAGGAAGTAGTTGGTCATTATGGCTTAGGCGAGAGGAATGAAAGAGGTGAGAAACTTATTGACTGGGCAAGAACACACAACATGATGATAGGAAACACCTGGTTTAAGCAGCATCCAAGACGACTGTGGACATGGAAAATCCCAGGGGATAATGCACGTAATCAAATTGATTATATAATGATAAGCAATAGATTTAGAAACAGTCTGGTGTGTGTGAAAACTAGACCAGGGGCAGATTGCAATAGTGATCATGTACCAGTTGTGGGAAAGCTTAGAGTAAAATTAAAAATAACAAAACGAGCCTCAATTAACATCAAGTTAAATTTAGATTTACTTAAATCAGACAAGAAGCTGCAAGACAAATATAAAATCACAATTCAGAACCTGTACAATGCAATAGAGAAGATACAAAGCATTGATGAACAGTGGGAAATGCTAAAAGAATCAATGCAACATACATCAAAAGAGTTCATACCACCATTGAGGACCAATTCAAGAAAGAAATGGATGACAGATGACATTTTGCAGCTAATGGATACAAGAAGAAGAAATAAAGAAAATAAAGATGAGTATAAGAGATTAAATAAAGAAATTGTAGTAAAATGCAATGAAGCAAAAGAAGCATGGCTAAAAGAGAGATGCAAAGAGATTGAAATACAACAAAAAGGAGATGCTAAAGCTATATGCAAACAAATTGAGGAATTAACAGGAAGAAAAACGCAATCAAAAACTGGATGTCTAAGATCAAAGGAAGTAGAACTGTTGATTGATCAAGAAAACATAAGAGAACGATGGACAGAACACATTAAAGATCTTTATAATGATGAAAGAACAGAAGTAAATATTAAGGATAATGGAGAAGGACCGGAAATACTCAGAGAAGAAGTGGAAGACGCCTTGCGCAATATGAAAGCAGGCAAAGCTCCTGGACCAGATAATATAAGTAAAGAAGAGATTGAAGCCATGGGTGATTTTGGAATAGAACAATAACCAAAATATTGAATGATATCTATAACAGCAGATATATACCAGACGACATGCTCAAATCAATATTCATAGCCCTACCAAAGAAATTGGGTGCGATTGTTGGTGTTGTTGCGTTCGCCAGTTTTCAACTTTGACGAAGTCTCTAGAGACTAGGAACTGAATTTTGCGTGTCAATCCATCTTTCCCTGGCGATGATCATCGCACAATAAGCCTTATGTGTCATATGACTAAGATATTACTAAGAATCATCATGCCAAGAGTGCGAAACAAAATCAGTCCAGAAATTAGCGATGAACAGTGTGGTTTTGTTAGAGATAAAGGAACAAGCAATGCCATTTATATCATACGATTTTTAGTAGAAAAAGCCATAGAGGTGAAACAGGTGGAAGAAGCTTTCGAAAAAATGAGAAAGATACTATGCAATCCATTTTTGACAATAGAAACAAGAAAAAGAGTTCTTAAATGTTACGTTGAGCCAGTCTTAACATGTGGATGCGAATCATGGACAATAGGACAACAGATAAGAAAATCACTGGAGTCTGTAGAAATGTGGTTTTACAGAAGAATTTTGAGAGTACCATGGACAGCTAAGAAGAGTAATGAAGATGTTATGAGAGAGGTCAAAGCAAAAAGAGAGCTAATTTCCAATAAGCAGAAGAAACAATCATCATTTTTTGGCCATGTAATGAGAAGAGAACAACTGGAATATATTGTAACAATTGGAAAAATTGAGGAACAAAGAGATAGAGGGAAGCAGAGAGAAAAAATAACAGACAGCTTAAGAGAATGGCTTGGCAGAAGGTCAACAACAGAAATGAGAAATAGCTGTCGAGATCGATAGTTGTGGAGAGACATGATCACCTACGCCAGCTGGCCCGGTACTTGATGATGATGATGACTACATTAATTACTACGTGTTACAGGCCAAAACTGCAAGGTTCATTGTCTTTGACTACGGACACTACGCCGCCGGTATCTGCTATACAAATGTTAGTTATTGACCTGCAGGGAAAACATATTCTCAAATTAAAGTGTAGGGACTCGAAGATACTAGACTTTACTATAATTTACTTTAATATATTTACTTTACTATAAATCTTATTTCCCACGTGAACAATATCCAATGATCACATCAAATGACCATAAATTTACTTCATTATTTGGTAGCACTGATATTTGTGAAACATTTTTTTTTCCAAAACTTAAGTGGACTAAATGAAAAGTAAGAAAACGATTAACTGGCCCAAGTTGAGAAAACATACTAGGCATTGCTGTTAGTTAAATACAACCACACATGGACAACCTTATGCTTGAAGTTCAGTTACAAATCTCTCTCATTAAATATGTAAGCATTCTGTTTATTATTTATTGATTAATTTTCTCTGCCCTCCCCATTTTTATGTCTTACCCCGCTCTCTTTCATTCACTTCTCTTACATAACAATCGGTTGTGAATTCCAATTAGGTTATTTATATAATGGCTTCGTTAAGTGATGGTATCTGACCCTCAGGTAATACAAAGTTGTCTGCCCCTGGTGTCAAGGATTGAAGAAGCTAGAAAAGTAGTTTAGAGACAAGCCACCCACGGAAAATAATTCAGACAAATTGGGTTTCCTAAATGAGCCATAACTGAGGAAAAAAAACAAGAAAAATAACTGCACAGCCTTCTACTATATAAGACCAGAAGGCAGAAAGGAAGAATAACCCACTTGTGTGACGTTTTCAACTTTGCGATCTGCGGCCGTTGTGGGTAGAATTACGTCAGCCGTCAGCTCGCGTAGCTAAGGACGTCACAGTTGTGGGGGTTTTCTGGGATTTCCTTCTCTGTCTACAAGCCTTACAACTATAGATGGTCGTGGAGAAACGTAATCCTGAACTCTATTGCTAATAAAGCAATTATAACTTAGAAGAAATAAAGTTTGTATCAAGTGCAAACTCTGATTTCTGTAGAGTGTAGTTAGGAGATAGCAGAAGCCTTTGTACATTGGGCGCCCAGAGTTGTCGCCGTGATATCAACTCGAACTGTGCTTTCCGAGAAGTCTATTCTCGTCGCCATGTTTGTGTGATGGGCGTTGGTTTCTTTGGAAGTGGGAAAAATACTTCACAACGAGTGACCTTTGATGGATGACCTTTGATGGATGACCTTTGATGGATGACCTTTGATGAATGACCTTTGATGAATGACACTGGTGTTAAAGGCCATCTACAGGCAGTTGGACGAGCGAAGGCTCGATCCAGAGTCCAATATTAGGTCATGTTTGGTAAATTTGTTATACAATGGGAGTTCAGGCATTGCAAGTCTGTATTGCAAATATCTGTATAAGTAAATATGGTCTGGTGTGTATTAATGTAAGAGTTTATGAATACGCGTCAATTTGTGTGTTTTATTAGTCAATATTTCAGTATCAGAGAGAGAGAGAGAGAGAGAGAGAGAGAGAGAGAGAGAGTGAGAGTTAACATGTGTGAATAATTATGTGTGCATCTTAACTTGTAAATTCTCACCCAGCGTGTGTTTAAGTCTGCAATTGTGGAGATGTGTTTATGAGCTAAAACACACACTTTGGTGCACTAACGGAGTGTACATCCTTGACAAATATAACTGGCGCATTTTTATTCACAGAAACGTTGCTAAATTTAAATATACTTTAATTTCTACGCTGGAAGTTCTTGATTTTAGCACTTGATGTAGCTTCGTGACTCGTCACATCTGCTAGTGTTAGCACGTGTCTGCAAGCAATCAATTCTAGTTTCATTACTCCAAGTTTGATTATGTTACGCTACTATGTACACAAATAAATGTTTATTTTCTTAGCACAATTGTCTTGAAAAGATCAAATAGTTATATTTGTAATGTTATGGAAATTACCAACGATTAAATGGGGCCTTTAAGTTACAAACCAAAGTTTGCTAGCTTTTGATAAGTACTGGGAAAAAATCGAGTTCATTCATTGTATTGTGACTTATTATGACAGTAACAATAGAATGCATTACTCTCTGAAAATGCATGTATTCTGTCTCATGATGATTCTTAATAATATTTTCGTCATGTATCTCATGAGACTAATAGTGCGATGGTCTTCACAATCAGTGGCGCCTGATTTCTTCGGTATGGCTACAAGGATAGATTTTAGTAAATCTTCGGGTATGTGTCCAGTGTTATATATGTCATTGAGCAGTTTTGTTATGACTTGTACTCCCAGCTCTCCTAACGCATTTATCTCTTCAATTGTTATATTGTCGGGACCTGGAAACTTGCCTCTTTTCATGTGTTGAATTACGTCCTCCACTTCACTCTGCATTATTGGTGGCCCTGTGTCTTGCTTTGAAGTGTTTAGCTCTGGTCTTTCATCATCATAGAGTTGACTGATATATTCTGTCCATCTTTCCATTACCTCCTCCTGTCCCACTATTATATTTCCTTCCTTTAATTTCACACATCCTGAAACTTTGACTTCTTTTCTTCCTGTTATTTCATTTAACTGATTGTGCATACATTTTGAGTCATTTTGTTGTTTTTCCATTTGTTCACATTTCTGCTTTAACCATCCTTCCTTAGCTTCTCTGCATTTGTTTTGGATCTCTTTGTGCAATATTTTGTATGTCCATTCTTCTTTCTTATGTTTTTGTCTTTCGACCATTAGTTCTAGTATTTCTTCTGTCATCCATTTCTTTTTGTTGATTCTTTTAGTCACTGGTATTACTTCTTTTGATGTTTGTTGAATTGATTGTTTGAGCATTTCCCACTGCTCCTGGATGTTCTGTATTGTCTTAATAGCATTATGTCTATTTTTTCTATTGTACTGTACTTATCACTCATTTGTCTATCTACTCTAAACATATCTAGTTCTAATTTAATATTTCTTGGGGATTTCTGTGTCTTCCACTGTTTTATTCTGATCCTTCCAACTACTGGTACATGGTCACTATTGCAATCTGCTCATGGCCTTGTTTTAACAGATGTTAGCATACAGTCGAAGTATACGTGCAATCTTCTATTTCGAATGAGAACCCTACAATTAACAAAGTCGATACTCTTATTTTTCATGTAATGAAATAAGATTCTTCTCTTATTTTTCTATGCATAATATGATTATTTTGTGGAGAAAGCAAGTTTGGATATTAGAAATATGTGAATCGGAGTGGATAAAATGATATACTGACTTCTCCTCTGGTAGAAAATAACTAGTAGTATTGAATGTACAATGTAAACTAATATATAGTTTTGACAGTTTATAGTGTCCACTAATAGTATTTTTAGACGTCTTCTGCATGAGTAGAAACCTGTTTTTTTTTTTTTGGCTTAATCTTTTAATTTGTAACTGCCAACATTCTTTAACTTACGCAGGGTTTACACCGGACCTCATTTTTTGTTATAAAGTAGGAAAGTGACGGTTAGATAAGAGAAATAGATAGAATGGGGAGACTACAAATTAAATGGGTCAGAGACGAGAAGTCGGAGACAAACTTTCTAGTCCACAGATAGTCCGAGTTTAAGGAACTGTCTAAGGGCAGGAAGAAAAGTGTGACGTCGTTGACAAATCGTGTTATGCATGTTTTGATCGGGTGATCAGAGGGGAGATTGAGAGAAATTAGATTCAGGTTTCAAGACCTGAGGGTGATGTCAGAGGGCGCGCAAAGATGACGGGTATGATAGTGTATGTGATTTGTTACCAAATATAAAGTGTATTCAGCAAAGATGAAGGGTATGATAGTGTATGTGATTTGTTACCAAATATAAAGTGTATTCAGCAAAGATGACGGGTATGATAGTGTATGTGATTTGTTACCAAATATAAAGTGTATTCAGCAAAGATGAAGGGTATGATAGTGTATGTGATTTGTTACCAAATATAAAGTGTATTCAGCAAAGATGACGGGTATGATAGTGTATGTGATTTGTTACCAAATATAAAGTGTATTCAGCAAAGATGAAGGGTATGATAGTGTATGTGATTTGTTACCAAATATAAAGTGTATTCAGCAAAGATGAAGGGTATGATAGTGTATGTGATTTGTTACCAAATATAAAGTGTATTCAGCAAAGATGACGGGTATGATAGTATATGTGATTTGTTACCAAATATAAAGTGTATTCAGCAAAGATGACGGGTATGATAGTATATGTGATTTGTTACCAAATATAAAGTGTATTCAGCAAAGATGACGGGTATGATAGTATATGTGATTTGTTACCAAATATAAAGTGTATTCAGCAAAGATGACGGGTATGATAGTGTATGTGATTTGTTACCAAATATAAAGTGTATTCAGCAAAGATGACGGGTATGATAGTGTATGTGATTTGTTACCAAATATAAAGTGTATTCAGCAAAGATGACGGGTATGATAGTGTATGTGATTTGTTACCAAATATAAAGTGTATTCAGCAAAGATGGCGTATGTGGATTAGAACAAAGCACACCGACCCTGAGAAAGACTAAAAATGACTCTGACAATGGAATTAATAATTCAGCGGAGACTTGACGGTAGACCCGTGAAAATCCAAATATTAGTCGCAGCAAGTTACAGAGACAACTCCGAAGTTAAATCAGGAGTAAGAAAGTGGTTTCCCCTATTGTTTATTATCTACAATTCAGGGGTGGCCAAATGGCGGCCCGCGGGCCGGTTCCGGCCCGCCAGCCTAGTTTTCTTGGCCCGCGAAGCTCCACGGACTTACTTCATTTTTTACCCCTAATAGCGGATTTCTCCTGGTTTTAATCTGTGTCGGAGTTAACTCTTCTATCGTTCAAGAATACACAATTTGAAAATCTCTGTCAATTTCTCGCAACAGCTAGATTGGCAACATAATTTCAAATAACACACACACACACACACACACACACACACACACACACGCACGCACGCACGCACGCACGCACACACACACACACACACACACACTGCACAACTAATGGTGCCGACAATATTCAAAGTCTTTGCTTCGAGTTGGTACCGCAAAGTTGCTTTATTGTCAGTGCGGTGATAGCGTCAGATCTTTGGCTCAACATTTGTCGTCTGGACTTGTGGTGGCTCTTTCATTTCGCGGTAAGGGGTTAATGAGGTTGGGAGGGACAGGGGTGAGGGGACTTCGTAGCTCTAATTCTGTCTTTGAAGTTACATTCAAAATGTTTCACTGTTCGCCTTCATTCCCTTTGATCCCATCGTCTTGTCTTGTCCATAAAATGACTGCAACGTGTTTATTTGGTCACAATCTTTTGATTTCATTGTCAAACACAAGTCTGTGTATAACTGTCAAATCTGGACTTATTTTCGATAGTGGACCAACATTCTGTGACTTTTAACTTTGATGTGAGATTTTGTATTAAATCATGTTAAAACGTAGAAAAGTTGATTGTGAAAATCGCATATTTAAACCTGAATGGGAATTAGATTATTTGTTCATCTTCAATAAGGATAGTAAACTTCAGTGCTTAATTTGCGTTCAAGTGTTAGCCGTTTTGAAGGAATATAATTTAAAACGGCACTATGCCACACATCATCAAAACATGTATGAGAAACATAGCATTGAAGCTAGGAAGCTTTTGGTTGAACAGCTGAAGACAAAGTTGAATCAACAGCAAAGTATGTATACAAAGGGCAATAAAATTAAAGAGTCATCGATCATTGCATCATATACAGTTACCTATGAGCTTGCAAAATCTAAAAACCCTTTACTGACGGAAATTTTGTGATGAAATGTGCGATTCAAATGGCAAAGGCATTCGGTCAAGAAAAAATAGCTAAAGAATTTGAATCTGTGCCTCTTTCAAAACAAACTGTAGCCAGAAGAACAGAAGACATCAGTCTGCAACTGTCTCAAAGTTTAAAATCTTGTATTGAAAACTGCTCATATTTTTCGCTCGCGATTGATGAAAGTACTGACATCACTGACACTTGCCAGCTTCTTATTTTTGTTAAAGTTATCCAGGAGGATTTTACTGTTATTGAAGAATTGTTGAAAGTTTGCTCTTTGCATGACACTTGTAGAGGGACAGACATATTTTCTGCAGTTCATAGTGCCGTAGATGAAGTAGGTGGTTTTGGAAAGTTGTCTGCAGTGTGTACTGATGGTTGCAAAGCTTTTATTGGTTCAAATACTGGTTTTGTTGGACTTCTAAAGCAAAACAAAATTAACGTACCTACATTGCATTGCATAATTCATCAAGAGGCCCTTTGTGCAAAGTCCATAAATCTAAAAGACACCATGGCTACTGTTGTGAAAATAACAAATTTGATAAGAGGAGGACACCAGTCTTTAAATCACAGGAAGTTTTTATCATTTTTAGAGGAAGTAGATTCTAGCTACGGTGATCTCCTGCTTTATACAGAAGTAAGATGGCTTAGTCGAGGGAAATGTTTAATAATATTTTTTGAACTGAAGAATGACATTTATGACTTCCTGCGAGAGAACTTACCATGCTCCATTGATCTTCAACATGCACTCAAAGACATTAATTTCCTTCATAATCTGGCATATCTCACAGACATCACACAACATTTGAACATATTGAATTTGCAGCTACAAGGGGAAAAGCAAACCATTTTTCAATTGATAGGATATGTTGATGGTTTTAAAAGAAGCTGAATCTATTTAGACTTTCTTTGCAAAAAAATGATCTGTTCCATTTTTCAAGTTGTAAGCAGTTGTTGTCAGAGATAGAAAGTGCAAACTTCAGTAAGTACGCAGCTGACATTGAACATTTGATTTGTGAATTTGATCGACGATTTCAAGATTTTGAAATGTTTCGTCCGCAAACGGAACTTTTTAATAACCCAATTAAGTGCACAGTGGAGTGCCAGCCATCAGATCTTCAACTAGAGTTGTGTGACCTTCAGTGTGACCCCTTCCTCAGTACTGTAAAGGCATTAGGAGCTGACTTCTGGAAATTGCTACCAAATGAACGTTACCCGTGTCTGAGAAAATGGGCACTAAAGATGTGCTCTATATTCGGCAGCACATATCTCTGCGAGACAACATTCTCTTCCATGAAGTTAATTAAATCTAAGACCAGGAACAGAATGACCGATTCGACATTGTCCCATACTCTCCGAATCGCCACGTCAAAAATGGAAGTGGACTTCAAATCTCTGGTGGAAAGCTGTGACAAGTCACAATCGTCGCACTGAGACATTAAAGGTAATTTTAAAATGAATAATTAATGGATTTGTTACAAATCAAATATGTAGTCAAAGTGCAAGCATTATTTATATATTACTATATCGCATAGTGCTATACTGTCATTTTTGACGATATTCTTAAGTGTGGCCCGCGGGTCTTGGCCTTGGCTTTAATCCGGCCCTCGGACAACCTCAAGTTGGCCACCACTGATCTACATGGACAACATATGCCAATTTTCCAACTCATTGGAGACCGAGGAGATTAACGAGCTTGTTTTTGCCGACGATCACGTACTTATACCTTGAAAAATAGAAGATCTACCAGAACACTCAAATAGACTTAACAGCACAGGCACAGAATGCAACATGAAAATCAACATCAACAATACAGATGTCATGAACATCGCAAAAGAAAAACAGAACACCAACATAATGGCAGACAGCAGACAGCTTAAACAAGCACGGGAATTTAAATATCTAGGAAGTCTAGTGACAAACGACAATTTCACAAGCAGCAGAAATTGACTCAAGATGCGTCAATGCTTTTCAAATCATCAGAAAATTATCGCCACTACAGTCCATCAAGGAAATAACATTAAAGGCAAAACGGGCACTCTACAACAAAATCTTAGTCCCAACGCTGAGCAACCAATGCCAGACCTGGGTCCTAGCTAAAAGAATACTAAGAAAAATAATAACCACCAAGATGAAATGTATTAGAGAAATGACAGGATAAATGACAGCCTGAGATATAAGATCGGAAATGAAGAACTGAAAAAAGAGGCTAGGAATAATCCTGGTCATATAATACATAAAGAAAATCAAAGAAAATGGTTTTGCCAAGTGATAAAACAGAAAGATTAAACACAACTGAACGAGCCTTCAATAAACGTTGCGAGAACACCAGATCCTAGGGTCGACCACGAAGAGAAATGAATTGATGGAAACACTAAGAAACATAACAGCAGCAGTGGCGAACAGAAGAGCAAATGACCGCAAATTATACTTCCCCTCGACGCTGAAGCAAATGAGGAAGGAGAAAAGAGAAGACCAGGTCGTCTGTAGGAAGTACCCGAGGTTGGGTAAGTGAAAAAGATAAATAATATGACATCTGAAGTGTAGACATATATATATATATATATATATATATATATATATATATATATATATATATAAATATATGCAATGCTGATGAGAATTATCAATAAACATATCATCAATCATGAGTGTGTAAGAACGTTAGGTAAATAAACATACCAGCGACAAAATGTAGCATATAAGAGTGTTTATCTGAGTATATCACAGGAGAGGTCATTCTTCTGAAGGCAGGTTATGCACCAGAGAGTAACTATGTGTATTATTCTACTTCATTATATTTTCTTATCCTGAACAGTGTGTGTTATCCATTGACTGTTGATGTACTGTCATCATGTGTATAGCGTAGCGTACTGTCTGTCAGCTAGTGTGAAATGTCTCCTAGTGGAAGTGATACTATGTCCTGAATGGTGAGTATTATTTATTTCATACCTATGAACAAGCACCTCTATATAAAAAACTCATAAACGACAAGGAAAACTGGCATCCCGAGTAATAAAGCGAGTCTAAGGCAACAGGCTAGTCCAGTTTTCAGCAAACCAGGAGGAAACATAACGCGATATAATCGCACAAAATATGAAAAGATTATGATCTCTGACGTCCATTATGAGACAGAGATAAATCATTCTATGATAGATGGCATGCCTGGTTGAACCAGCCAGGGGAACTATCATTCCAGTTGATACAACGCGGCCACAGAGATGTAGACAAATAATAATAAATGAATATTATTATAGTGGGAAACTTCCGAGGCGAAAACATTCCTGCACTTCCCTTCACTTGCATTTCCCTCAATAATAATATTAATTTATTATTATTTGTCTCCAGTCTAAACCACTGGAAGCAACTATTCGTGCTGTTTCGTCTAAATGTTTGTCTGCAATGCAAGTATTCAGCCCTACCCTATCCGGAAGATACTTGTCTTAATAGGAAAAATACAGATACACTATGTATTTCCGAGCTCTGATCGCAGCCTTATGTTATAGTCATAAGAACACCTGTGCGAAAGACACTGTCCACGATAGCTAATTTTTTAGTTAGCTGAGTGGCAGTGTTCCCAAGCGTTTGGATTTTCGTGGCAAGCCGCTATGCCACTGAGTACGGGTTCGATCCTGCTTTGGTCCATATATTGGTCTTTGTTTTGTTTTTTTTCTGTTGTTGATTATTTGTCATTTTTTCCGAGTGTAATCATACCTCTTCCTCTAAATTGATACACAGAGATGTAATTTGGTACTCTATGTAGTGTCTATTAACCAACGCTACTACAGATCTTCAAGGAGATTATCATGACACATAGCCCTTTCCTTTCATCAAATCGTTTGCTCAACTTTTCGCCGTTATCCAATAGGGCAAACCATAGCATATCACAGCCCACAGACCGAGGGAAGGTCAAGTCTTGAAGAAACCACGAACATTTTCGAACAGATTCGAACATTTCTCACGTCGAGATTCGAACCCGGGACCGTTACCTCCGTCACCAGCATCGATGAGTAGATTTTCTCAACAATTTGTGCCCAGACAGCGGCCATTTTTGGCTTACTCTTTTCGATTTTAAACTTCCACGGCTACTTTAACGTGCGCGAGTGCACACGGGACATCCTGTTTTTCGCCATTTTCCGAGAGGGCTAGACGTCGGATCTTACTATTCAGAGACCAGTGGAGGGTAAAGACACGAAGGAATCGTGGGTTCGGTTTTTGAAAAATTGCCACTGCCTGTTGTGGGTATCAAAACTGGAACCTTCATATACAGAGGTCGACGTCTTACCCCATAAACCACCTAGCCCCTCTCTCTCCTCCCCCCACATAAACATCTAGATAGTACTTTTGGAAGATCCTGTCAAAATTTTTGGAGACTAGTGAAGAATAGTTAGGCGGACAGATTAGCAAGTGGTACTATTAAGAGACAGTTAGTAGCAGTGCCAAGAGACCGCAGGGCCGGTAGAAGTTAGATAGTATAGGGGGACCGTTCGATGAGGAACGGTCCACAAGTAGTTAAGATGTGAAAATGAATGCGTTTAGAGCCCAGAGATAAGTGTAGGGCGAGAGACTAAAGAATTGTAAGAGTGCGTTTTAAGTGTGTGACTGCCATATCCATTGTGAAACGAGAGTCCGATGTGACAGTCTTAAAAGTCGGAACAAATTCTGATAACCTATTGTTATGTGTTACACAGTTATATTTATCTGACCTAGCGTCAACCCTCGGGGATAAATCATAACAGCAATAAAGTTGGCGCGGAATCACAACGTGAAACAGTCATCTTAACAACAAACCAGAAGTACTATGGTGAACAGACAAGATCAGGGATAGGACGAACGCCCAGTGGGCACGAAGACGTGTTGTCCCGAGCAAATCACGAGCAGCTCATTCCAGCTGAGGTCAATCGAATAGAGAACTGACAGGTCGGTGAAGGCCGTCAGGAAAGTAAAAGTAACGATATATATATCAACACGATCAAGACAAATAAAGTACTTTCCTCGTTACAACAGATAACAGCATTACTGGTGAGAGAATGAGCAGACTATCATCAATCTGGCTTACAGATAAGAGCATTACTGAGATCAGCATATCTTAGGTTATTGATTATATTTCCATTAATGTTTAAGCCTGGTATCTTAGTGATATTTGTAAAGATTTGCTCAGTGTATAGATTGAACAAGCTTGGTGATAGGCTGCATCCTTGTCTTACTCCTCCTTTTTAAATCAATGGGTGTAGAGTTCTCTTTGTTATATTTTATTATTGATGTTTGCCCCCAATACAAATTACATATTAGTTGTATGTCTGTATCATCGAGATTTATATCTTTTAGGCAGTCTATAAGTTGATTATGGTGTATTCTATCAAAAGCTTTGGTGTAGTCTATGAAGCAGGCATATATTGGTTTGTTTACTTCTATGTATTTTTTAATCAATTTCCGTATGATAAATATGGCTTCTTTTGTCCCACTGTTTTTCCTAAATCCAAATTGCTGCTCATCTAATTCAGTATTGATTTTATTCTGAATCCTTCCATGTATAGATTTTAGTAATTTTTTTTTACCTGGCTCATTAGGCTTATTGTTCTAAAATCACTGCATTCAACTGCACCATTCTTTTTAAGTAATGCAATGAACGTTGATGTTTTTAGTTCATTTGGTATGTGTCCTGTATGGTATATGTCGTTGCATATGTCTATGATCACTTCATTGTCAAAATCTTCTAGTGCCTGTATCATCTCTATCTGTATATTGTCAGGTCCTGCTGCTTTTCCCATTTTCATTGTTTTTATAGCTTTTTTCTACTTCAGATTTCAGGATTTTATAGCTGGACGTTCATTTATAAATGGTTTTCGTCATCAAATAATTCGGGTATATATTCCTGCCATCTATCGATTATATCTTTGTTGAATGTTAGCATTCTTCCCTCTTTCTTAATATTAGGAAGAAACAATAATTTTTTTTGGCCATGTTATGAGAAGGGAACAGTTGGAATATAATGTAACAACTGGGAAAATTGAGGGACGAAGAGATATAGGGAAACAACGAGAAAAGATACCAGACAGCTTACTAGAATGGCTTGGCAGAAGGTCAAACAACAGAAATAATAAACAACAGTCGAGATCGAAAGTTGTGGAGAGACATGATCAACTACGCCAACAGATATGGTACTTGATGGCGATGATGATGTTCTTTTAACTGACTTGTTTTTACGCCACTTCCTAAAAACATTTTGTAGACCTAATGTTTGTTTAATCTCATAGAAATAGCAGAATGATGAATTCTTATCTAACACTGCCAATAAAAAAAACCCACCAAATTAATATTCTTTTATAAGAAACAAATATTGGATATTTATTGTCTCCTAGTTTTATTTGTGTTTTACTTATGATGTTTCATGTTAGCTCTCTCATCTAACAATAAAATGCTTTTAAAACATCTAAACATCTCGTTAACCGCTAAGAGACATATAATTAATAGTTTTTTCATACCAACTTTATCATGGTCACAATGGCAAACATGATCATTGAGCAACACCCACACACAGGGGATCTCTACATGTGAAATGAGGTGCTTGAGAAAGATATTTTTTTTTAAAAAAGCATTAACGAAAGATCAATCACCTATTATGAATACCTAATGTGTTTAATATAAACAAATGAAATGGTTCCGACACTTGCTAAAAATTAAACCAAACAATATTAAAAGCTTTCAGCCTCAAAACGTCAGGACATAGAGCAAGATGGAGACCATGGAATCAAGGGATAGGCGGAATAAAAGTTATATGGAAACATTTTTATTCTAACAGCGTCCAGATACGCCCAGAAACGACACATATAAAAATAAAGTGACCAAAATAACAAGCAATACAACACCCACAACATTAAATTATAATGCAAATTCCTCCTTTCTCATGCAATGGTTCAAGGCATGAGTGGAAGGACAAAAGTAAGAATGAAAGAAATCTGGTTATCTGGTTATCTGGTTAT
The DNA here is from genome assembly GCA_032433765.1 of Megaustenia siamemsis. Classification (NCBI taxonomy): domain Eukaryota; kingdom Metazoa; phylum Mollusca; class Gastropoda; order Stylommatophora; family Ariophantidae; genus Megaustenia; species Megaustenia siamemsis. Next base: position 35,072,601 of record JAVIAB010000108.1, on the reverse strand, counting down.
GGAAGGACCCTGTATCACTGCAAACGAAATAAAATCCATAATTGCTCAACCGCCTGTGCCAGCGGAATCATCCGAATTAATATCTCATCTCCCAAACAAAGAAAGGTAACTGTAGTCTCCATCGTAGCAGTCTCAGCACACGCCAAAGACATAAGGCGAAACTGCGCAGAAAGTGAACACAGCCAACTATTCCCTGTCAAACGATTATCATCATTCATCGTAAACAATTGGAATATCGAAACATGATCAAAACGGATGAGACACACAGCTCACGGTGTGCACAGAGCACTTAGCTCAGTAGCTTCTGCAACAAGCCGAACTCGGAATATGAGGAAACTGCAACAAGGAACACTTTTCATGCATAGTCTTTAATTGTTCCCACCGCCTATCCACCATATTCCGAAAGATCACGTCCTCTTGAAAATGATGATCGTCGTATTTTTAACAAATGTATAGCGCTTGATGATGTTAGACCATCGTTGTTGACTCCAATTCCGAACATATAGACAAACAGTTAATCGTCAGATTATCCCCGTCACACATCAAACAACAGACCGTAAGATTAGCGTACGGCTGTTCAAGGGATGTACGATGAAATATCATACTGAACTACGACAACTGCAGTAATGAGTTTCTGACGGAGGTGCTTACAGACATTGCTATCAGTTGCTAGTGAATTAGATCGAGAACATTCGCGAATTTCGGTCGCACAACTTTCTCACAACTTGCAAAGGAAAATAACAGTAAGGGCATTGTGACCTTTGAAAACGTGAGGTCTCCTTGTCACAACACAACTTGCAATTGTTTGATGAACTCTTCATTGTATTACTTTGTAAACGTGCTTTGTGAAAAGATAGATTCCTCTGTAGACTAGATCAATCATATGTCGCTTGAGGTCACTTAACTATGCAGGGCGGACAGCATTAGCAAGCACTTCAGCTTTTTGTGAAAATGCGTTAACAATTTGTCTTCGTCTGAGTTCCTCCTTCATCCCCCCTCCCTTTTTCCCCTCATGTTGGTATCTTTACCACTTTTCTAATAAGGAAAACAATGGTGGAATAAGTAACTTTGGTTGTTATTGAAAGTCTTAAAAAATTATAATAGTTCTCTTTCCTAAAGTGAGTTTGAACACAGAAGACGTGTATGTGCTTGCTTGTAATGAATAATGGTGGAGATGAGAGATGTAGAATGGATTACGTCCGTGATGATGTACTTCTTTGATGGAGTTTAAACAATATTGTAGTTCTGTGTGTAATATCTACATGCATCACAATCAGACAGCAATGGATGTGCGCTCAGAATAAACTCTGCCTCAAATGTTGGTAGGATCAATGTCACAGCACAGCATTATCTTGTTGTCTCATCTCAATACATGCCTGACAAATGTCCATTATCTCTTCCTTATTGTAAATGAGATTGCTAGTTATTTGACAATTTCTCGTATCTCTGTATTAGTCTTCAATTCACTCCATTGTACACATAGGATCCTTTTTTTATGAATTTGTGCTAGAAAGCATTTAGTTTTTTTTCTATTGTTTTTTGTTTTCGGCTGTAATATGTGTAGGTAAGTGCTGATAACATACTAGTGTTGAATATTGTGTTTAGTTTTCCTGCTTAGTCATTTTAGTTTCACACTTTGTTCAAGTTTAAAAAAATACTGTCGCTTTTGCTATCCTGCTTCTGATCACTTCATTTGACTCACTTTCTTGTTCTATATTACTACCAAGGTGTACTTAATGATCTACTTTTTCTCATGTCTGACGATGTAGATGGATATTGCCCCCTGGTGTATTCTTATTTTTCAGTATTTTTGTTTTATCATTGTTGACTTCAAAATCGTTTTCTTTCCCCCATGGATGATATGGTATCTGTGTGATATTTTGCATCGTGTTCATATTGTTACTTAGCACTACTATGTCATCTGTAAAATCAAATTCTTTCAGGTAATTCTTGTTGTGCCATTTAATCATATTATTGCCTATGCAACATTTATTTGTTATGTAAACGATGGTAATTCTAAATAGCAAAGGCGATAGTATACATGTGTGTAATAGGGAGTGGAACCAAAACGTGGGTTATGCAACGAGATAATGAGTTAACATCACCATCAGTGGTAAAAGCAAACACACACATCTGAGCACAGCGGCATGTGTTTTAATATCTTCATCGGTGTAGTCTTCTTGTCTGTATCATATCATTGCACTGTATCATATCGCAGCAACAAAAGTTATTTCTCGTACATAATTGGCTCTCTCATAGGTACATCCACTGGAATAGATAGATACATCTACTCACATTCAAGTAGTAATAAATTCACATTAATCTTATTCGCTACCTACATCCTAATGACTCATCAAAGTTCAAAAGGTGAATACTGATGATTAATGAACCCCGCGTGTTTACACGAATCTCTTCCTACTACAGCATCCTCAGCCAGTGGGGACTTGCCTAGACGTGTTTGAACCAAAAATGTAGACTTGAATTATTGACAAGAGCGATTCAATAACTCTTAAGTTATTCACTTCAACACATTAATAAGTCCTACTGTCTCTGTACCGGATTTTTTTCTGGGGAAGTAAAGCGGCATGGGCGTAATACCGACCACATTACCCCAAAAATCATGTGCCGAAAGTCTGTAAAATGTATGGTCACTAACACCATATTCCCTATACGCCACTTGGCGTGACGGGTGTACTTTATTTTTTAGTGTCCTTGTCTTTTTATAGAATTATTGGTTATATAATCACTGGACAATCAATTAGTTTAAGAACATAATGTCCTGTGGAATTCTATCTACTGCACTTCTTGTAATTAAATCTTCTTTAACTGCGGCGATTTCTGTTTCTAACATGACTGGTAATAATTCTCCATGAGCCTCATCTGGTATGACCTCCACTCTTAAGATTGAATCGAATTTGATATCACTCTGTTCTGTTGTTTGGGCTACCTTAGTATAAACACACCCACACATCATTTAGGTAGGTTTTCAGCCTGCACTGGGAGGTTGTCAGTTTCAAACAATCACGTAACTGGTCGGTCATCTACCCTCAGGACGACCCCTTTCTTTAAAATCTGGTAAACAAGATATTTTTCTGACTGCCCATGAGTTCTGGTCAAACACCCCTAGCTCGCACCACACCTTGGCATCTCATTACACCTTAGCATCTCTTCACACATTGGTATCTCTTCACACCTTGGTATCTCTTCACACCTTGGTATCTCTTCACACATTGGTATCTCTTCACACCTTGGTATCTCTTCACACATTGGTATCTCTTCACACATTGGTATCTCTTCACACCTTGGTATCTCTTCACACCTTGGTATCTCTTCACACCTTGGTATCTCTTCACACCTTGGTATCTCTTCACACATTGGTATCTCTTCACACCTTGGTATCTCTTCACACATTGGCATCTCTTCACACCTTGGTATCTCTTCACACATTGGTAACTCTTCACACCTTGGTATCTCTTCACACATTGGTATCTCATCACACCTTGGTATCTCTTCACACCTTGGAATCTCTTCACACCTTGGTATCTCTTCACACCTTGGTATCTCTTCACACCTTGGTATCTCTTCACACCTTGGCATGTTATCACACCTTGGTATCTCTTCATACATTGGCATCTCTTCACACCTTGGCATGTCATAAAACCTCTTCATATCTTCACACCCTGGCGTCTCATCACACGTTGGTATATATTCACACCTTGGCATCTCATCACAACTTGGCATGTTATCACACCTTGGTATCTCTTCACACCTTGACATCTCTTCACACCTTGGCATCTCATCACTGTATGATCGCTAATTACCATTGTATATAAACTTAACTAAGAGTCCAATCTGACCTTTGGGGAAAGTTCTCTGGAGTCATATTCCACGTGCCATATTCTTCCATTTAAATAAGTACCACCCTTACACGTCTTCACCTTGGATCGTACACACGTCTTATTCGCCCTCACGAGGGCGCCTTCCTATTTGTAATATAAGTGATTTCAAAACATCAGCTTTATCAATGACTGTCGTGTAAAACATAGCTTGACTGGCTAAAATCACACTGGCCAGCTAATGTGGCCCACGAGAAGAGTTGTGTAATGTTTATTAGCATCAAGTAAATTGTTCAAAACCATTCCTCGGTAGATCACGTGAGAAAATTGGATATCAACTGTTTTAACAAGTTGACGAATCTCAAGGACATTCAGGAAATAGCGTAACAGATGAAATATAATCGTTAACTAAGGGGGACATTATTGTTATAAATAGGCGGGAACCAGTAGAAGCTGGTCATGTGACTGACAATCGACCTCCTAAGTACGTTGGCATGTTAGTTATAAAGAATTTGTAGAGAAACAGGTGACCAGAGGAGGAAACCATAGTAGTATACAATGGCTTTTAGGACCCCCGAATCTGCGTTCAAACGCAGATAAATCCTTATATAAATAGTCTACACGCAGATCAACGCAGATTTTTTTTCCTTATATGAGAGTCTTCATTTTTTCTTATATGAGAGTCTACCCGCCCATTTTGGTTCCGGTGACCTCTCGTTGACCTCTCAACCTCTCGTTGTGAAGGCGTCGAAACGCACCTAAATCCTTATATAAATAGTCTACCTGCAGATGGAAGCACATTTTTTGGTGCGGTTTTTCCTTATATGAGAGTCTACCGTTTTTCCTTATATGAGAGTCTACCCGCCCATTTTTGTTCCGGGCGTGGTGACCTCTCGTGGCGGCATCGGGTGACCTCTCGTGGTGTTGTGGTGACCTCCCGCGGCGATGGTGAAGGGGCGGCGGTGGTATCATAACTTTCATATTCTTTGTACTTTCAATGGTTCCGTAACTTTCATAAATCTATTCTTTCTTTATACTCTCAGGTAATAAAAAAAAAAAAAAAAAACAGTGACAAGTTTATTTATTGTTTTTAAAAACTTCCTTTAGAATTAAAGGTAACAGCTTAGGCCGTTACACGAAGGTGCATTACCGAACTTAGTAACTACACGGCGTTTAACGTTAAGCGCGATCAAAGAGTTCGCGGTAGACGCGCAGCCGCGAAGACGCGCAGCAAGGGGCCGCAAGATCAAAGAGCTCGGTAGACGCGCAGCGAAGACGCGCAGTGAGGGGGCCGCGTTTAACGTTAAGCAAGATCAAAGAATCCGCCTCCCGTATGAACATCAAAGAATCCGCCTCCCGTGGTGAAATCTCCCAAGCCGGTAAGTGTTCATCAGGAGAGTCATTTAACAGGGGAATTTTACGATACCGATGTTTTAATGTGAGACGCTTGGGGGTAATTAATATCTTTGCGCTGGTTCGTGTTCAAAGACCGTGTTTCGCTGTGAAAAGTTTTGATTGAATGTTTGAGTGCCAGACTGGCCAGGGCTACGTTAATGACTTTTTATCATCTGAAGATTAGAATACCACTTATCAGGGGAATTTTAGTGGGTGGTTGTTTTAATGTGGGATGTTTAGGGGAAAATTAATATGGTTGTACTGGAGAGTACTTGATCGATCAAAGAGGTTAGAACTGTATATAAGTAGATCCAAGCAGCCAGGATTTTATTCTCACCCTCTGAAGCAGTTTCAACGAGTGATTTGGCTGTAACGCAAGCAAGAGTGTGCTTGGCTGTACAAGTAAATTTTCTTTACAAATCGTAAGTAGAACCTTATTTCATAGATTCTATACTGTCATTTATTTTAATTTAACAAAATAATTTAAAATTAAATAAATTAAAACAACTCAAATAAAAATCAAACAAATATGCTCTTTTTATAATGTTTATTTTCACAATGAAACATAAATTTATTTCAATACATCAACGTGGACAACACATGTTACACATTCAAATGTTTATAATTGAACAATGATGATTTCAATAGTACAAATATGAATTCAAATCATCTGAAAAAAGTACACAAATAACAACATAGTCATGTATAAGTAATAAAAAATGTCACTGTCCCACTGCAGAATTTATTAATTTTACTCGTCTCGGCTTCCTCGCTTTGTTGGAACTGTCTGTTTGGGCTAAATGGTTATCAAACACTGGTGAATACGAAGGTTGATTAGAGTTCAAAATACAGCCACCCGCCATTTTGACAAAGCCTTGATCAAAGACGGCGTAGGTAATTGGCGACTGAGTGGAAATTGAATCACTCGAGGCATACATATCTCTTGGTTCTTTCGGTTGCTCAACAAGAGGCGTAGTATAGTTGATGTTATCATAAGTTGCTAAAATGTCATCTCGCATATCAACTAGCGTGATAAATTCATCTCTCGAGAGTGTTATTCCAGTTCGGGTAGGAAACTTAAGAAGACTCTCACCACGATATGACCTTATGTTTATCAATGGTCTGTTATGAAAAGCAGAAACTGAGACTGCCTTAACACCATCTTTGGACAGTGGAATTATATTCTCATTTCTACGAGACATGAAAATACGTTGATCACATACATCAAATGAAGCTGGCATATTAACGCTACCCGATTCCATGTTTGAATCACACGACTTGGTAGCAGGGCTCTGACTTTCTGTATGTAGCAGCACTGATAACGGCTGACCTTTATACCCTGTAACAAGTGGGGCGTGGCCAGCCTAATTATAGTAACCAATGGAATACGTTCTATTTATAGTAACGGATGCAATACGTCATCGGACGTGTTGAGACATGTTCAGAGAGCCGCCATCTTTGATGAGTCATGGGAAGTTTGTTCCACTCAGTCGATGGATCCAGGGCGTCATCAACCGATAAATGATACGGTCGTTAATATGTTGTTTCGTTGAAAATGGCATGAGAATTCTGTTAATGCTCGCACCACGACACTTTAAAATTATATAATAAACACAATATAGACCACACGTGTTGCTAAACAAGTCTTGTAACACTCGTGAGTTGTAGACGAATGGAACATGTTTCTTCACTCGAAAGTATACCGTTAGCACCGACGTCCCGCTGGTGAATGGAATGGTTTTTCCGTGTTCGTTGGCTAAAAGGATTTCCACGGTATCGAAGGAAAATCTACTCAGGGGCAGGTAGTGAGGCTTATCGTAGATCTGAAACACCGAGGTGTGATTTCTATTGAGAACAGGCACGCTCCTGAGGAGAGGTACCATCACATCCCCGACGGGTCTGGGTGAAACCAGATCGCAGTAGACGTAGACATTTTTTGCAACACTTTCCAAGTCCATTTCACCCACGCTGAAGATATCGGGAGCCGTGTCTGCTATTGAGGTCGTGGGGAAGGCTAACATGTTTTTCAAAGTGTCGCTTATGGTAACACTGACTCCTTTTTCGTAAAGTTTCAAGATGGCTTTATTCACCTCTTTTGCGTAAATGAATCTCATTTTTTTCCCTTTCACATCCCCGTTCGACTCATCCTCCGCTTTTATGATCGACGCATTCAACGCGCCGATGAACGCATCGGGTTTCGTGTATAACCCAGGCTCCAATGTCACGTTGAAATAAAATCTAGCGTCGCAAATATCGTCGTTAGCGAGAGATTCGTATCGAATCCAGACATCACCCTCTATTACATTGAAATAATTTAGCGGAAACTGTATCTCGACCAGCGCAATCTCATATTGTGTTGTAATATCAATGGTCTGAGGAAGCTTGACGAAAAAGTGACCGGGGTTATTTTCCTTAAAAATATCCATAGAAGCATTGCTGGGTAACGTGACATAAAAACTCATTTTCCTCTATTCACCTTTTCATCTCCAACTTTGGATTCGGGAGCATGTAACCTAAACAACTGCTCAGTAGGGCTATCCACAGTTTTCCGTCCTTCGCGTCTGGCTTTTCAGTGGACAGATTGAACAGCGAGACCGCGACAACGGCATATATAACAAGCATTTGACACATAAAGACAATCTCTAAACAGGGGAATAGTTTCCCAAATACTGGCCAGAGCGAGGTTCTCTCCCCGCAAGAGCTCAGGGTTCGCAAAACAGGATCTTCAAAAGATTCACCTTCTTCCACCATCTCTAGTTTTTGTATCTGACAATGTCCTTGGTCGGTATCCAACTGTTGAATGAGGCATCATAACCAAACCACTTGACTAAACTCTCTTTTCGTCCCAATGACGTGCGACGTTGGGTTATAACCCTCTCGACCCTGTACTCATTCTTGTCTCCAACCTTTTGAATTTCTTGTGTGTAAAATGACCCCTCTATTTCATCACCCTTATCGTCTTTCAGCACATATGTAACGGGTTTTGTTTCAGTTACTCGACTGATGGTAAAGAGTTCCTCCGTCCAAGCTGGGGCATAACCCTTTTTAAAATTAGCTCTGCCCAGGACCATTTTAACTCGATCACCAGCCTTATACAGGGGTCTTTCAAATTTCAAGTTGTGTTTGCTATACAACGTGTTCCACACTTGTTCTTGATTGTCTCTGCTAACGTCGACCGGTGCCATTTTTATACTTCTGTGGTACGAATGATTATAACTTCGAAGTAGGGCGGGTAGCACATGTACATAACAAAGTCGATTGGATTTCGTGAAAAATCTCCACATCCTTTGTTTCAGAGTCCTGTTAAAACGTTCCACAACAGCAGCCTTAATATCTTCATTCTGGGTGGTGAAAAAGTGAATATTGTGGTCTTCGAGAAATTTCTGAAATGTTTTGTTCAGAAACTCTGACCCCTTGTCGGTTTGAAAACTCACAGGTTTCCCATCGATAAATATTTTACCAACAGCCTCCACTAACGATTTCCCCGTTTTTGTTCGTATTGGGACGGCCCACGCTAATTTACTGAAAACATCCACACAAGAAACCAAATAGGAGTACCCATCATTGTGTTTTCTCAAATGTCTTAAATCGATTAAGTCTGCTTGGTATTGCTGTTGGGGTCCACTCGTTATAATGGGACGCCTTTCAAATTTATGTCGAATCGGTTTATGAAGGGTATAGGTATCCTGGTGACTCAACCAACGATTTATCTCTTTAATTCCTACTTTGGTGTTACGTTGCAAGGCTCTTGCACCACTATACGACCCTGGTTGATTAGGGTCAAAGTAATAACGGCTCAATACTTTGACCACCTTTCCCATTTTGGTGTTGGGATTTTGGACTTTTTTCTTTTGGACCTCAATTTATACGAGGATAGCCGTGAAGTGTTTTCATCACTGGTCTTTGGGGTTTCGGGTACCTTGGCTTGTTCTGGTTGTACATCGACTGGTGGTGGCGAAGGTGGAGGAGAAGGTATTCTTTCTGTTGACGAGTTATGTTGAATGAGATCGACTGATCCCAAAGGACGTCGTTTGTACTGCTCCATTCTAGTTAAATACTGTTGCAAAGTACGTTGGTACACTCTGGCCTTATCAGCAGGAGCTAAATCATTACGGTCTAAGATACGTTGCATTTCATCGTCTAAATCTCTCAAGTTATCATTGATCGCCTCGGGTGGTGTATACGTGGAAGTCTGTTTCAAACCCTCTAATAACCGAGGATCCATCAAAATCATTTTCTTGGCCATGTTTACAGACCTAATACACCACCTAGTACACTTAATATAGGCTTGATCAAAGCACCTATGAATCCGCCAGTTTGTAGAATTGTTTTCCTCTGCGTAACATTCGGTTTCTTTTTAGTGAGGAATCTCAGCTTGTTCTTGTGTCGACGTAGCTCGCACTTCTGATGCTGAGTGAGTCTAACATTACCTTTTAATATGTTATGACAACACTCACATAAAAAGCGAATGAGTTCTGGAGAGGCCGTTTTCAATATGGCTCTTAAACCACTCGCCGTGGCTGAGCGCAGACATTTCAACATTTCACCGTGTCGTCTAAGTGAAGCTTCCATTATATTACTTTGGAACGTAGACGATTTGTCTCTCCCCTGGAAATATCTTTGTTCTCAGCCTCAGATGATCCGGTGTTTCCTGTCGAAGGTCTACCAGCAAATAACAGTGGGGAGACGCTGTCGCGTCCTTAAAACTCTCTTGGAGGTACGCCACTGACCAGGGTACATTTGCTTAGCCAGATTTGTAATTTGACTTCCGTCTCTTGGATTCTTGAAAAGGACTATATAATGAGTATTGAGGCTTATAGTTCGATGTTCCTTATTTTTTCCAAATAGATTTTGAACAATGTAGATCACGCTCATATCTCTGTGATGACTACCTTTGGTGAATAATTTTGTCACCCTCTCATCTGTTTCTGACATCAAGTCGTCGAGGATGATGAGTCTTCTCTTCTTACCCCCTTCCAAGTTATCGATATCTGGTAGACCCTCGATAAATCTCACTTTCTCCATAGTCTCGTATATTGGTTGCCATTCCCCGTAACACCATATAACTTCCTCGGGTACGGGGACAACTAGCTCTTGTAGATTATGTAGAAACTTTTGAACAAATACACTTTTTCCACAACCGGTGGGACCAGCAATAAGAGCAGTGAAGGGGTGTTTCCACCGAGGGTCCATCGTCACTAATGACACTTTGATTGAGTATTATCACATTTAAGGTATTTTTATCATGTATTACATGTTCTGTTCCATTCCAAATATTTGTGATGTGGTTTTCTTATATTACAGATTCCCGTAAAATGGCATCTATCAGACCTTACATCCTATTTGACAAGGTGTTGTGCATTCTACAGTATCAACCATATGACTATTGTAAAGGGTGTCAGGTGAAACATGACAACTCGTTACCTCACTCGTGTCTTCTAGAGTTTGAGGAACGCCTTAGCGCGCAAATAAATGATATTTTATATCATGAGTTCACGAAAGAGGATGTAGTCTTCTTGTGTGGAGAACATTTAGTCCAACGAATAAAGGAATACATCAATTGGGAAGGAGTTGACTCTGCACCACCCTCCCCTGTCAGTTCAACTAACTCACCACCCGCATTACTTGACCCCACCACTGAACCCACCGCCACTACATATAACGCGGAGGATGATGAAATTTTACCGCCACCACCCCTATTTGCCGACCCCACCGATGAACCAGAGTCGACGGCCTGTCAACCGGGAAATGAGGTCAGTATTCACCCACTTCTCTGATTGGTTAATCTAGCTGTCAGTCATTTCTTTGCCCCGCCTCCTATACTAATACTCTTCTCTGATTGGTTAATCCAGATATCAGTCGATGTTTTCATAGTCACTCGCTGATTGGTTAAAATCTTGTACCAGGATATATTTAAACTAGCCTCATGTGAGAATTTGTGTCATAAGTTTGGTTGCTTCAAGGAAAGTTACTGTTCATTCTAGCGGAGAGTATATTTTACACAGTAAGTTGGATTGTTTTCACTTAAAGTATGTTAAGTGTTATCGATAATAGGTTATATTCAGTGTAGATGATTGAGACTATATTTTACATAGTAAGTTCGATTGTTTTCTCTTAAAGTATGTTAAGGGTTATCGATAATAGGTTATATTCAGTGTAGATGATTGAGACTATATTTTGCGTTATAAGTTGGATTGTTTTCTCTTAAAGTATGTTAAGTGTTATCGATAATAGGTTATATTCAGTGTAGATGATTGAGACTATATTTTGCGTTATAAGTTGGATAGTTTTCTCTTAAAGTATGTTAAGGGTTATCGATAATAGGTTATTCAAGGTGTTTAATGTAGGTATGCTAAGTATTGTTGAATTCCCTCGTTTATTGGATGATTAAACTAAGTATTTTAAGTCTTGCTATTCGATGTTATTAACATGTTTAAACCTAGGTATGTAAAGTATCATTGACAAAGGGTTATTTATTTATTTATTTATTTATTATTTTTTTTCTCCAGATGGTTTCTAACAACGAAGTCGCTCCTGGAGAACATCAGTGTGCGTTGTGTCCAAAGAGGTTTAAATGGCGCCACGCTATGCTTCAACATATACGGGCCGCACATCGACTTATACGACACGCATGTGACATTTGTCAACGTACGTATACGAGTCGAAGTTCTTTAGCCAGCCATAGAAGACTAAAACATTCTACAACAGCACCAGCTTCATCAATGGCTCCTTCTACAACACTTAATTTACCATCAACAACAGCATCAGCGACTGAAACAACATCACCCACTTCACCATCGACCTCTTCTACAATGAACAAACGAAAGATAGATGTAGAACATTCAATTCCAAGTAAAAAATTCAAGCCTGATGACCCTTTAGCAACACTGCCTGATGATGTACGGGCTGTATATGACCAAAACTGGTCAGCTATAAACACCCATGCTACAATCAACAAGACAGTTTCAACATATACTTTTTTACATTCACCAGCACGTCCATTTATCACAGACTGGTCTGCTCTTTTAAACACTATATTTGACAGTCAGACAACCCGATTCAAAATTAACTATGGTCACCACCTGATCCTTAGACACCGGGACACCGGTGATCTACGTTTTTTCCACTCTTCCCTCAACAACTCGGCTGTTCTAGAATTTCCTCAATTAATCAATAATCTTGGCGATTTCAACAGCTTCGTTGATTCTCTAAACGAACAGAACCCTGTAGACATTGCCATGATCAACAGACCTGATACTAAGTGGATGGTGGAGAGTATTCCAGCAACTAGTTTCTATTTATTCCACATACGTGACTTCCCCATTGGATGTTGCCTAGAGGAATTACCATCTTATATTACTAACAATAGGTACATTTACACCATGCAGAAAAATTGGCATAGTTCTATTTCTTATAATGACAATCTATGTTTTTTCCGCTGTTTGGCGTTATTTAAAGGAAGTGATATCGACAATCTAGAATTGACCACTCATCTCGTGAGTCAGTGGCACTTGCACTGGGACATTCTTTTCGTGGACACTTTTCCAGGTGTGACGTTACAACAACTACCACACTTGGAAGAATGTTTCAATATAAACATTGATGTATTTGAATTCAATGATGAAGAGGCCCTCTATCCAAAACTCCGAAGCAGGGGATCACATGATGATACTATGCGGGTCTTGTTTCACAAGAACCATTTCATGTACATTAGTAATATTAATAAAGCAGCTAGTGCCTTCTCTTGTCCACAGTGTGGGAAATTATGGGTTTGCTATGGTAAGATGACCAGACATGCCCAAACATGTAATGGTGGTAAACCTAAAGATTATTTTAGAGGTGAAATTTATACACCTAGCGAGACTATTGGGGATGTAATAGAGGAAGAGGGTATTGACGTGCCCGGCGGTTTCGTGTAACCCTTTAGGGCCACCTTTGATATGGAATGTTATTTTGATAATAGCAACTTGCCCACCACCAAAGGTACCTCTGCTAGTACACATTTTTTAACAAAACATGTCCCTCTGTCTGTATCTGTGGCCTCTAACGTTCCTGGGTTTGAAGATCCTGTCTGTTTTGTCAGCGAGGGAGATCCTCAGAAATTAGTAAATAAAATGATTAAGTATCTAAAATCTATCTCGAAGGAGGCGTATAAAATTTTAAAAGAGGATTTCAGAGAATTGTTTGAAAAGCTGGCCGGATGTGCGCAAAGGCGTGATCGGAAGAAATCTGACCCAAGAGGTCGTCTAAAAGCTTACTTGAAGCAGCTCCCAGTGATAGGTTTCAACTCGGGCAAGTACGACATAAATTTAATAAAGCCCTATTTAATACATTACTTCGCTGCCGCCTCCGTACCTGAAACATCTGGAAAGGGTGACAACTACATTGAGGACAGTGATCAGGAAAACGAGGGAGAGGATGAGGAGCACGAGCAGGAAAGCATGATACAGGATGATGAGGAGGAGCGGATAGAAGAAGAAGAAAACCGACTTGGTGAAATAAATTTTATAGTTAAACGAAATAATAACTTTATGTGTATTGCAACACAGAATCTAAAATTCTTAGATATAGTAAATTATTTAGCCCCTGGGTTTAGTTATAGTAAGTACTTGGCAGCCTATAAAGTAGAGGAGATAAAGGGTGTTTTCTGTTACGAGTACGTAACCGATTTAAATAAGTTGAATGAGAGGGAGTTACCCCCATATGAAGCGTTCTTTTCGAAACTAAAAAATTGTAATATTTCCGAGGAGGAGTATGCTCTATGTAAAAAGGTCTGGAAGGACAATAAAATGACGACCCTTAGGGACTTTTTAGTTTGGTATAACAACAAAGATGTAGTCCCCTTCTTAGAGGCCTTAGCACAACAGTTTTGGTTTTATAGGAAATTAGACATCGATATGTTTAAGAATGCGATTTCGGTCCCCGGAATAACTCTGAGGTATCTATTTAAAACTCTCTCCAGGGATGTGGGTTTTTCCCTGATTGCAAAAAAGGAAGCCGATTTGCATCATACCATAAGACAGAATATTGTCGGAGGCCCCTCTATTATCTTTCATCGGTACCACGAGAAGGATAAAACCTTTATTAGGGGCGGAAAAGTGGTCAAATCCATTAAAGGATATGATGCCAACGCCCTTTATCTATGGGCACTTATGCAAAAGATGCCCACCGATTATACGGTCATACGTAAGGCTGAAGATGGGTATAAACCCCTTAAAATGAACTACTACACGCGTCAGTGCAGAGAGTATCTGACTTGGATTGCCCACCAAAACCAGGTTCATTTGAGAACCCAGTTTAATGCTCGCGAGATCGCTTTGGGTGAGCGCAAGATTAGAGTGGATGGGTGGGATAAATCCAGTAGGACCGTGTATCAGTTCCATGGCTGTCTCTTTCACGGTCATCCAAACTGTGACATCACCAGGGATCGAGAAGTCAATCCGGTGAATAATATACAGTTGGCTGATTTGTATGCGAAAACCTGTGAAATAACGGCTTATTTAAAGAGCCTCGACCGTGTTCGCGTAGTCGTTATGTGGGAGTGTGAGTGGCAACGGTTAAAGAAAACAACGCCAGCTATTCAGATCTTTATTGATGAGAACCTACGTGGTTCTAAACCATCTTTTGGTAAATATAAACCAATCACTGATAAAGCCATTATAGATTCAGTTTCAGACGAGTCGTTTTTTGGGCTCGTCGAGTGCGACATTCACGTTCCCGATAAGTTAAAAGAGTATTTTAGTGAGATGACCCCCATCTTTAAAAATGTTGACGTAGGTCTAGATGATATCGGTCCCTTTATGCGGGAGTACGCCACCAAAAACAAACTATTACGTACCCCCAGACGTGCTCTCGTGGGTAGTTATAGTGGAACAAAGATTCTGTTGGCCTCACCGCTGTTAAAGTGGTATTTAGAGCATGGGCTAGAGGTAACAAAAATTTATCAGGTGGTAGAGTACCTACCCATTAGTTGTTTTAAGGAGTTTGGGGACAAGGTCACAGAGGCGCGTCGGGCTGGTGATTTAGATCCAAGTCAATCTATAGTAAGCGACACGATGAAGCTCTTAGGAAACTCGGCCTACGGGAAGACCTTGACGAATATGGCGAAACACGTGGACGTCTCCTATGTTAAAGAGGGGGCTGATACAACCAAGTTGGTAAATAACCCACGATTTAAAAACATGACATCTATTGGTGAGGACCTGTACGAGGTATCGATGGGTAAAAGAGGTATAATGTGGGATCTTCCTTCGCAGATTGGTTTTTTCGTCTACCAGTACGCCAAATTGCGGATGTTGGAATTTTATTATGACTTCCTCGATAAGTTTGTAGATAGGTCCAACTTTCAACTCTGTGAGATGGATACCGATAGCCTGTACTTGGCCCTCAGCGAGTCATCGTTAGAAGAGGTCGTTAAAACCGATAAGGTAGATGAGTTTTTCTCACAGTACGACAAATGGTTCCCTTCAGAGACTTGTGAAGTCCATCGGGCCGATTTCATTCAACACAGGGGCGTAAAGTATGACTGTTCAGATTGTAAGACGAGACAGTTATACGACAAACGGACTCCCGGTCTGTTCAAGTTGGAATATTCGGGGGATGGGATGATTTCCTTGTGTAGCAAGACCTATTACTGTTTTGGGGATTATGCTAAAGTTAGCACTAAGGGCCTTAATAAACGTCACAACAAGTTAGATAAGGATACATTCACAGAGGTCCTAACCAAAAAACAAGCCGGGGGTGGTAAAAACATAGGGTTTAAAACATACAAGGGGTCGGTATACACATATACACAACATCGGAACTCACTCTCCTATTTCTACATCAAGCGTCAGGTCCATTCTGACAACGTGACCACCTCCCCTTTATCCATTTAACACTATCATGTATTACTGATTGTAAATAAACTACTTTGTTTTCTATGTATTAAATATGTGTATAATGTACATTAGTTAAAGAATACATTTTTGTCTAAACCATGTGTTATCGATTGTTCAATATATACGAATAAAACAATAAACTTCCATTCTGACAACGTGACCACCTCCCCTTTACTCATTTAACACTATCATGTATTACTGATTGTAAATAAACTACTTTGTTTTCTATGTATTAAATATGTGTATAATGTACATTAGTTAAAGAATACATTTTTGTCTAAACCATGTATTATCTATTGTTCAATATATACGAATAAAACAATAAATAAATAAATAAACTTGTCACTGTTTTTTTTATTGCCTGAGAGTATAAAGAAAGAATAGATTTACGAAAGTTACGGAACCATTGAAAGTACAAAGAATATGAAAGTTATGATACCACCGCCGCGGGAGGTCACCACAACACCACGAGCGCTCACCCGAGAGGTCAACGAGAGGTCACCCGAGAGGTCACCCGAGAGGTCACCACGACCGGAACAAAAATGGGCGGGTAGACTCTCATATAAGGAAAAACGGTAGACTCTCATATAAGGAAAAACCGCACCAAAAAATGTGCTTCCATCTGCAGGTAGACTATTTATATAAGGATTTAGGTGCGTTTCGACGCCTTCACAACGAGAGGTTGAGAGGTCAACGAGAGGTCACCGGAACCAAAATGGGCGGGTAGACTCTCATATAAGAAAAAATGAAGACTCTCATATAAGGAAAAAAAATCTGCGTTGATCTGCGTGTAGACTATTTATATAAGGATTTATCTGCGTTTGAACGCAGATTCGATGGTCCTAAAAGCCATTGTATACTACTAACCATACTTTTTTCGTTGATAACCCTCAAAGCTGCAGCAGATTTGGTCCTCTATCACAAAAGTAATCTGCAGAAATTGTTGAGTTGAAGTAAGAGCAATTGTTGATGTATTTTACCATATATTTATCTCTACATCTATATGCATGTTTTTGTTTATTGCTTTGATGTTGCTCACTGGCTTTAGAGCTAAATAAATTGTGTATTGTTTTTTTTTTTTTAACGACCCGTCTTTAATCTGTCTCATTGGGCAAATGTGTACCATATTCTATGGAAACCTGATATTCTCTAGTCGACTCAGCTGGAAAATAATTGAATCAGGTCTCTGATTGTTCACAAACGTGTTGTAGCATGTGACGATGTTATGGGACAGTCTATTGACAAGTGGGAAACCGAAGTGTAGTTCAATGTCTATTAACATTGTCCTATTTCTTGTTCTACTATGAGATTAATTTAGGGAATAAGGTTTTATTTCAGTCTCGGCATGACAAAAAAAGAAAACACCCTTAGTTCTACCATATAACCAGACCTGTGACCACCAGAATAATGGCATAAAATAATGATCCAAACCTGTCACAGACTCACTAGCTTTAGTTAATGGTCATTTCAATGTTGGTAAAATCTTTAGCTATCGAAATTATTATCTTTTTAGTGATCCACTATTTTTGTTGGCTCGTTGATCGTTCTACCATCCAAGGAATTCTGAATTTTACTTCCTCAGTGTACTACTATCTCAGTGTCTGAAACATGGTAGCTAGCGCTGTGACGAAAGAAGTGACCCAGCAGCCATTCTCTAGTCGACGCAAATGAAAAATGGATACCTAGCATGGTGAACTGGGGAAGACATTAACAACAAGATATAGAACGTGCACCTTCACTTCAGATGATATGACCTAGAGCTGCTAACTTGAATGATTCACTCCCCTAGCGCATACAAGTATATGGATACCCACTGTAATCTTCCTTGTGCTCGAGATCGTTGTGTCGTTTTCCCTTTGCATCCATGTCACGGTAGTTCTAGAATATTCGCACAAACCTAGACAACTGTACCTTCAACTATAATGTCATGTGATCAACTTTCTTTTGTCTGTACAAATTGTACAATATTCCCCCACCCCCCAGCAACTGTCAATAACCTCACGTCCTTCTGACGTGCCATGTCACACAACCTAACGTATAGATAAACATGCTGTGTCAGTGCTGACCTTTCTTAATCTTATTATTTGTACTTTCAGGCAACTCTCAAGTGATGACAAGCATGTTACTACATTTATTGTTTATTACTCTCCCCTTGTTTTTCTTGGAGTGCTCAGCTCAAGCAGGTACTACTTTCGTCAATATTATGAATATTTACCACTAGTGTGAAATTCTTGACTGCATGTTGATAGTACATAATTTGACAATAATGTGCTCGCATATCTAAAACATCGTTTTGACAAGACTGGTTCCGAGTAATCTTAAATGTGAATTCAGCAAATTAACAACGTAAGAGCAAATGAAAGCCACTTGAATGGCGGCACACTTTCAAGAAAGGTGTTCATGGTGGTGTCTTTAACGAAGTTGTAGACAGCAAATATCAAATATGCATGGTCCACAACACAGACATGTATACAGTAATCAGAGAAAGACATTTATAAATAACAGAAAAGAAAAACATAAAACATTTGCTAGCCCCGATCCAATAGTCTAAATCGTACCAACTGGCACAACGTGATACATCGTAGGCTACATGACGGCAGGGTGATGTGCCGTAAGGTAAGAGTTCCAATCCTGTTGGTACAGGCTGCTTGTTGTTTTCTGTTTGTGAACATTCCAAGAGATAATCAAATTAAAGTAGGCTCCGTATTCTACTTTTGCCCTAGTGTTTCCTTTCTCTTAATACAATTTTAATTACTATTGTCTTCAGTAAAGATCAAATTGAGTAGTTGATGCAAGAAAGATGAAAATGTTTTTTTTTGTCATTACCGAGATATAAATGATGATACGACTTATGATGACCAGTTTTATTTTGTAACAATTTTGCAGGTCCTAATCCATGTTTACCCAGTGAGTTCGTCGCCACTGTTTCAGAAAGTGCTGCTATAGGTAATTGTTTTAGATTACTCAATAAATGTTATTACATGTGAGTGTTTCACATCATCGCAATTGTCGAGTTACTGTGGGTGAGTCTTCATATCGTCCCTTTAGTACTTCTATAAATGAGTGATTCATTCATCTCAAAAATACAGTCCCTGTAGGTGACTGTTTAGCATCATCTCACCATTAGTACAATTGAGGTGAAATTGCACGTCATCTCCACATTAGTACAGTTGTAGATGAATTTGCACGTCATCTCAACATTATTATAGCTGTAGGTGATGTTGTACTTCATCTCAACATCAGTATAGCTGTAGGTGGTGTTGCACGTCATCTCAACATTAGTATAGCTGATGGTAATGTTGTACGTCATGTCAACATTAATATAGCTGTAGGTGATGTTGCACGTCATCTCACTATTAGTACAGCTGTAGGTGATGTTGTACGTCATCTCACTATTAGTACAGTTGTAGGTGATGCTGCACGTCATCTCACTA
Organism: Megaustenia siamemsis; assembly: GCA_032433765.1. Taxonomy (NCBI): domain Eukaryota; kingdom Metazoa; phylum Mollusca; class Gastropoda; order Stylommatophora; family Ariophantidae; genus Megaustenia; species Megaustenia siamemsis. The sequence goes on along the minus strand of JAVIAB010000108.1, from coordinate 35,053,056 downwards.
TTAGTATAGTTGTAGGTGATGCTGCACGTCGTCTCACTATTAGTACAGCTGTAGGTGATGTTGTACGTCATGTCAACATTAGTACAGCTGTAGGTGATGTTGCACGTCATCTCACTGTTAGTACAGTTGTAGGTGATGCTGCACGTCATCTCACTATTAGTACAGCTGTAGGTGATGTTGCACGTCATCTCAACATTAGTACAGCTGCAGGTGATATTGCACGCCATCTCACTATTAGTACAGCTGAAGGTGATGTTGCACGTCATCTCAACATTAGTACAGTTGTAGGTGATGCTGCACGTCATCTCACTATTAGTACAGCTGTAGGTGATGCTGCACGTCATCTCAACATTAGTACAGTTGTATGTGATAGTGTATGTCATCTCACTATTAGTACAGTTGTAGGTGATATTACACGTCATCTCAACATTTATACAGTTGTGTGTGATAGTGTACGTCATGTCAACATTAGTACTGCTGCAGGTGAAGTTGTACGTCATCTCAACATCAGTATAGCTGTAGGTGGTGTTGCCCGTCATCTCAACATTAGTATAGCTGAAGGTGATGTTGTACGTCATGTCAACATTAGTTCAGCTGTAGGTGATGTTGCACATCATCTCACTATTAGTACAGTTGTAGGTGATGCTGCACGTCATCTCACTATTAGTACAGCTGTAGGTGATGTTGCACATCATCTCACTATTAGTACAGTTGTAGGTGGTGTTGCACTCATCTCAACATTAGAACAGCTGTAGGTGATGTTGCACGTCATCTTGACATCAGTATAGCTGTAGGCGGTGTTGCACGTCATCTCAACATTTAGTACAGCTGTAGGTGATGTTGTACCTCATCTCAACATTAGTACGGCTGTAGGTGATGTTGTACCTCATCTCAATATTGGTACAGCTGTAGGTGAGTTGTGCCTCATCTCAACATTAGTACAGCTGTAGGTGATGTTGTACCCCATCTCAATATTAGTACAGCTGTAGGTGATGTTGCACCTCATCTCAATATTAGTACTACTATTTGCCACTAGATCGCAGACGCAGCTCGTGAATTGATGAGAAGCAGAACTGACAGTTAACTGTTGGTAAGCTTGTCAGAGCTGATGAAAGACATACTGCATATCAATATAACTGCCACGAAACAATTTTGTTATAGCAGATGAAATTCGGATATAAGTCTATAATAAACTGTAACACACACTCGTATGCAGAAACAATGATCTATCGCTCTTAAGCACGTATTCTTACACTCACCCAAATTGTTTCACCCAAACAGACGTTTCGTCTCACTTGACTAAAATGTTTGACCTTTGATCTACATAATGTCTCTAAATGAAAGTCTTCTTCTGCTGCATTTGTCGGACGACTGCTCATCTTGTTCGTCTCTAATGATTATAGCAACAACTCAAGCGGTTATATTTGTGTTTTCTTGCTTTGCAAAAATGTGCGATATATGCTTGTTGACCCGACGCATGTTACATCTTAGCTACATTTTGTTTCCTTCCGTTTTTGATTCCTACTCATGGAGTCAGACTAGATGGTCTGTTGTCAGGTCGATAACGTGATCAGAAATGGGAGAAGATTCATTCCTGATCTGGCACAAGCAATCAGCTGGGACCACCTTCAGCTCAGTTGGACGTCTTGGGCCGTCAACGAACATCATATTCGTTAGATTTGTGCTCTACAAGAAGAAACGTGTAACCGAAAGCGATCAGCATACAGAAAAACAAAAAGGGTGGGGAGGAAGGGAAATAAGGATTTGATGTAGGTTCGAGATTATCGTGTTCGCCTTAGTAAAAGAGCTCCCATGTTCGAACCAACACAGAGTAAGTGAGATCGAGCGTTTAGCTATATCTGAGTCGGATATTATGTTTCAACTTCCATATTCACATTAAGTAGATTGAAAAATATATTGGCCGAAGAGAGCCGTCAGTAACAGTTTGTTTAGCTGTTTCCCTGTGTCATGTTAAAGCTTTCCACAATAGGACAATTGCTGCGATCATTATAACTCTTGTTAACAAAAAGAAAAATAACCTCTTACGAGATGAAATGTGTTAGACGAATGACAGGAAACAGCCTGAGAGATAAGACCACAAATGAAGAACTGAGAAAAAAAGTTAGAAATAACCCCTGACATAGAATATATAAAGAAACGACAGATAATATAAATTGGCCACGTGACAAGGCAGAGAGATCAAAACACAATACAACAAGCCTTCAATAAACGTTGTGAGAACACCAGACCCAAAGGCCGAAGACGAAAAGCATGGATCGACGGAATACTGGAAACACTAGGAAACATAATAGCAGCAGCGGCGAACAGAAGAGCAAAAGACCACAAATTATATCTCCCCTCGACGTTGAAAGGCAAACGAGGAAAGGAAATAATAAGAAGATTACCTCTTGTGGTAGGTGTCTAAAACCATGATTTGTACTTGCTAAGCCTAAAATAACACGGCAAAAGTTGTTGAAACTTCAAATATTTCTTCTGATGTAATCAAATGTATTAAAAGTTGTATTTTAAATCAAATTTTTAGAAAAAAAAAGTTTCTAAGAAAATATTTTTACAAGACAAGTTTAAAAATCTTTTGATAAAACTAATGAAGATAACGACCACCGAAATGAAATGTGTCAGAAGAATGACAGGAAACAGCTTAAGGGACAGAGCAAGAAACACTGACCTGAGGAAGAAACTCGAAATTGAACCAGCCATCGAATACATAAAGAAACAACAGATAAATTGTTTCGGCCACATAACAAGACAAAAAGAATTAACAATGACTCAAAGAGCCTTAAATAAACGCTACGAAAACGCCAGATTAAGAGGAAGACCGAGAAAGAGATGGGTAAAGGGAATACTAGAGTCACTAGGAGGGATAACATCAGAAGAGGCCAACATAAGAGCAAATAATTGCAGATTGTTTCTCCCCTCGACGCCAACGGCAGCAGAGGAAGGATAGAAGAAGAAGAACAATGAAGGAAAAAATTGTGAAAACACAAACAAAAAAGTATTTAAATGATGCTTACATATTTATTCATGTCTGTAACTCCAGAAGTGTCATTTGTTGTAAAATATATTTATATTCCCACAAAATGATAGTTTTGAATGTTTCTACTCGTAGAATTCTGGAAATGTATTGAATTTTTGTGTCACGTAATAATTTTGAGTTGGTCAATTTTGAACTTCAGTGAGTTAGCAGAATCATTGAATGCACATTGAAAAGATCATCTACACTTTATCAACTTAATTTTTCATGATCTACTTCATAACTTTCATAACATTTAATTCGCGCAGTGCTACGGAACTTGTGCACCTAGCAGCGGGACTTTTTCTTACGACAGTGGTGTGGAAACGACCTTTCTCCGTAGTGAAGTCGATTTGCGTACCACGTGATGACATTGAGAGCATTTCAATAACCGCCTTTGGATATGTTCGACGCATTACTTTCACCTTCTTCATCTAGATCGTTGCATCAAGTCAATCGAAGGTTCCATTGTAAGGATTCTGCGCCGGCGTTACGGTGGTCATGCATCTGGATGTGTTCTTTAGAGTGAATCAAGCGTATTTATAGTTTACAGTGTTATGTGTACTACGTCATTATGATGGATGATCACATATACTGAACTGTACGCTCGAAAAGAAGCGCGAGGTGATAACGATTTTGATGTTGTTAGTGAAACTACGACCCTGGTGCGACTCCCGAATTTTCATGCTAGATAAGAGGGATGTTGCCCTTCCATAGTCTAATGCTGAAGTGAGACAATCCATGACAAGAGATGGTTGAGATAGTTACATCCCTTTTTGTTTTTCATGGTCTAATGCTGAAGTGGGAGGAATCTTCAGCTTATTGAATATAGTGAAGTCAAAGCTACGAAACCGGATGGCAACGGAACTGGTGAATGTAATTCTCACAATAAGGTCTAACCTGCGTTAACAAATGTTGCAAGGATTATCTAACATATTGGATGTTAGAGGTTTTAATGAAAATGGGAACCTTAGCTGCCTACAACGGTGATCAACCTGAACATGATAAGAACAAAACAGCAAGCACCTCAAAAACACGACCGCTTTTTCTTAGCTGATATTCCAGAGGACGGAGATGACCTGCTGTTTTGAGTGAATTATTTTTTAACATAATTTTTTTCCTATAAAATTAATTAATTGCGTGTTAATAACAAGTGCATGCTAATATTAACAATAATTTTATATGAAGGACGTTAACTTCCGGTATATGGTGGATAGGCGGCGGAAACAATTGAAGGCTATGCATAAAAAGTGTTCCTTGTTGCAGTTTCCTCATATTCCAAGTCCGGCTTGTTGCAGGAGCTACTGAGTTAAGTGCTCTGTGCACACCGTGAGCTGTGTGTCTCATCCGTTTTGATCATGTTTCAATATTCCAATTGTTTACGATGAATGATGATATCGTATGACAGGGAACAATTGGTTGTGTTCACTTTCTGCGCAGTTTCGCCTTATGTCTTTTGGCGTGTGCTGAGACCGCCACGATGGGGACTACAGTTACCTTTGTTTGGGAGATGAGATATTAATTCGGATGATTCCACTGGCACGGACGGTTGAGTAATTATGGATTTTAATTCGTTTGCAGTGATACCGGGGCCTTCCATAACCAAATAACCAAATTTTATATGAATAACATTTCTAGGTATAAATAATCGATAGATTTCTTTGGGTAAATCTCGGGTTTTTTAAGGCCCATTCAAGATTATTATTCAAGAACGGGATTCCATTAACTCAGTAACCCTGGTAAATACCATAAGTCCCATAGCAGAAGTGAGACATGTTTAATGAGAGTTGGTCGTTTGAGTGTTTATTTTTTCTAGCAACCCGCTTTCTCCGTTCTTCTTCGATTCAATGTTTCTTGGCAGCGATGTTATTCATAATGGTTAATCTAGGCAGCGATGTTATTCATAATGGTTAATCTAGGCAGCGATGTTATTCATAATGGTTAATCTAGGCAGCGATGTTATTCATAATGGTTAATCTAGGCAGCGATGTTATTCATAATGGTTAATCTAGGCAGCGATGTTATTCATAATGGTTAATCTAGGCAGCGATGTTATTCATAATGGTTAATCTAGGCAGCGATGTTATTCATAATGGTTAATCTAGGCAGCGATGTTATTCATAATGGTTAATCTAGACAGCGATGTTATTCATAATGGTTAATCTAGGCAGCGATGTTATTCATAATGGTTAATCTAGGCAGTGATGTTATTCATAATGGTTAATCTAGGTAGTGATGTTATTCATAATGGTTAATCTAGGCAGTGATGTTATTCATAATGGTTAATCTAGGCAGTGATGTTATTCATAATGGTTAATCTAGGCAGCGATGTTATTCATAATGGTTAATCTTGGCATCCCAAAAGCCACAATACGTGACGTCAGAGAATATTTGAAGCTTTTCTTTGGACCATCGGTCGATCCCTTCTCTTTGCTGGTCATTGTGTACCATTTGTCTTTGATGTCTCACCACTGTTCTTGGACAAGACCAATATTCATGACCATTTTAATCTCATTCCTGATAACGAAACAGCTGCGTAGCGACTGTTTCGTAATGCATTCGTCAGTGAAAATGAATCGTAGAAATGACACTTAGACCTGGTGTAGCAGCCTACAGATGCCTTTAGGCTGTTTTATGAAGATTTCAATGTTTGATACAGAGCTTTCAGGAATGACATCTTATACTGAAGTATCGCTAAATACTGTCCATGTTTCACTCAGATAACACATCAAGTAAATGTTTCCTAGTTATTTACAGCTCTGTTTCTTCTGACCAGCTTGTTGATAAATGATGTTATTGCATTCAATTGTCATCAGGTGATGAAGTTCGAGGCGTCACTGTTCCCGGAAACAGTTCTACTGTGTCGATAACGGTCGACAAAAATCAATACTTCTCATTTGACAAAGTGACCCGAAAGGTCATAGTCAATGGCACTCTTGATGCAGAAACGCAACAGTCAGAGTTGTTAACCTTGACCTGCCAGGTGTTGGCAACAGAGGCAAAGGTAAGTGTCTAAACAAATTTTACATTTTTCTGTTTAAATGGACAGTCTTATTGAACAAATTTTACATTTTTCTGTTTAAATGGACAGTCTTATTGAACAAATTTTACATTTTTCTGTTTAAATGGACAGTCTTATTGAACAAATTTTACATTTTTCTGTTTAAATGGACAGTCTTATTGAACAAATTTTACATTTTTCTCTCTTTCTGCTTTCGCTCCTCGTGGCCTCGTGTTCCACCATTCTTTTAACACGTGGACTATCCTCGGCTTCCTTGTCGCCATCTTGTGAGATGTGATGTTTTAAAGCCCTCGCCATGTCATACAGGTTCATTTTCAAGTAAAGGTAAAGGTAAAGTACGAGACTTGGACCAGCTTCTTAGCACGCGAGTGTACACCCATATGTGCTCGCCCGCCTATCTTAGCACGCGAGTGTACACCAATATGTGCTCGGCCGCCTATCTTAGCACGCGAGTGTACACCCATATGTGCTCGGCCGCCTATCTTAGCACGCGAGTTTACACCCATATGTGCTCGGCCGCCTATCTTAGCACGCGAGTGTACACCAATATGTGCTCGCCCGCCTATCTTAGCACGCGAGTGTACACCCATATGTGCTCGGCCGCCTATCTTAGCACGCGAGTTTACACCCATATGTGCTCGGCCGCCTATCTTAGCACGCGAGTGTACACCCATATGTGCTCGGCCGCCTATCCAGAAATGTTAGGATATTCTGGATAGTGTCGCTTCAAGCATCGAAACTCACGATGCGAGGCGACATTCCTCACCTTCCCAGGGTAATACCCTAGTACCCATTTCTGCCAACGGCTGGATCGACTGTGGGGGTATTTTTTTTTTCCAACCACGAGTACAACTCACACTGCTCCCAGTGGGAATCGAACACGGGTTGTCCGTACGTCGGTAGTCCAGTCGGGTGGTTTTCCCAACTAGGCTACCGAGGCCCCCATTTTCAGGTTTCCTGCACAATGGCAGACCCCGCCAATATGTTGACCATCTCATTGTCACGAACTCAATATATCCAAGTTAGGCTGTTGACATGAGTCATGTCGAGTAGGTATACCAACTCCCTGCGGAGTATGTTCTTGTCAATCCAGCGCGGCATGTCTTCTGAGTCAGTCAATATGACAGCAGGTGTTGTTAGTCTTTTAACCAGACATGTGATAGCTTCTGTCACAGCTTCAATCTCCATGCGGGTGCTGGAGGTAGTATTCTTGTAGGTCCCTGCACCTTTATCTATCAACTTTCCATTAGAATATGCAACAAAACCCCAGCCGCTCCCCACACCCCTGGCGGCCGAGTCATCAATGTATGTGATCGGGTGTTGAGGCTGGGAATGAAGTTGCAGGACCTCCCGTACCTCGGACTCAGTCACGCCTTGTGCCCAGTCCTGCAATTTCTGTCCAATTTTATGTGAACCCTGGTGGGCCCACGCCTGTGATGCACATCTATTCAATCCGTGCCTGTAGGTATGTCCTCCTTGTAGCAACACCCTCTGAAGTGTTTTCAGCCTCTGTCAAGCACGATCTCCAGCGCTTAATGCGATTGTCTTTTATTGGTTGTAATTCTCTGGGATTGACGTATCCTTGGTGCATCTCAACACGGCTCGCATAGCCTTGTTCAGTACCCTTTCTAACTTAGTTAAATGAGTGTGAGATATGGCAAGAAGGCTCAGCCGGTAGTCGATGACTGACAAAAACCAGTGACTGCGATAACAGGAAAAAGCGTTCGTTAATGGAAGCCAGATCTCGCCACAATCTATAAAACATTCACTCCTTTCCAAGCAGATTAAACTCCACTGTTTATATGATGTTTGAAGAACAATGATCTGTCAAAAGAGATCCAAAGTACCTCTCGCTGTGGACTCTTTCAATGTACCTTCCATTTTACTTCAAAGTTGTAGTTTCGTTAGCACAATGTGATTGTTCAGTGAACACCAGAACAACTTGGCCTTGCAGGATTGATCACGGCCCGTTACTGCCAAACTACTAATCAAAACATACTAATAATCTTATCACACATACACAACCACATACTGATAATCTTATTACACTTATACAACCACATACTGATAATCTTATTAGACATAAACAACCACATACTGATTGTTTTCGGGACCACGTCGACCATATGATAACAAAATCCCGCAAAGGATTAACCGCCTTGAAGGTCATGGCAGCTGTCAATATCGAGCAGAGGCTACTTACTTTTCTGTTCCAGGGATTAGTCCTCGCACCAATCGAGTATGCCCTGGCAATTCTTACTGTCAGTACGACTCAAATTGATAGGTTGGAGAAAATACAAAATCAAGCTATGCGCATTATCTTGGGATGTACAAGGGACACTCCCTGTGTAGCAATGAGGTATCTTCTTGACTTTCCAACCATGGATAACTGAATCAAGATCTGGAGAGCACGAGCATACCTGAAGATTAGTGCAGATACAGAGCATCCATTGCACCACGTGCTCAACACAGAGAAAGGTTCCAGGCTAAAAAAAGGCAAATCATGGGTGGGCCGAGCAGAAGATATCATCAAACAGGTCTGTGGGCTTACCAATATCAGCGTTGGTGAGGAGTGGATACCGGTGCCTACGTCATTCAAGGGGACTTTCTCGTGTATTGTCACACTCCACAGGAAAAGTAGGGAACAGAACCCGGTCGTGGTTAATGCTGAGGTCAACGGTCTCATTTGCGATAACACCGATGAGAAAGATGCAGTCATCTGTACAGACGGATCTGTAAGACGGCACCAAAGAAGTGCATGGGCATTTACAGCACGCTCGGCAGGCAGAATAGTCAAGGAAGACAGTGGTGCATACGTCATGACCACGAGTAGCATGACAATGGAGGCGATGGCAGTGACCAAGGCATTCAAATGGTTAGAGTCACAAGACTACACCCACGCATGTATACTAAGTGATTCGTTGAGCATGATAAAAAAAGTGGAGGCGGGATCTGTACGCATGCAATGGGTAGAGTCGTTGCAGAAATCCAAAATACGTAAGGTCACCTTTGTCTATGTCCCTGAATATGCAGGAGTACGGGGAAATGAAAGAGCGGACAGGTTGGCTAGCTGCGCTGTCGTTGAGGATGGGCAACCAATGGATCGGACGGATATCATCAATGCCCTCCGAGATGTGGGAAGAGCACAGGACTTTGCCAAACACAAATCCACGTCACTTCTTCGGATGGTGGAAATGGGAGTTAAGATGGGCACGGCCAGAAATGAGAAACTTAGTGGCCGTGTAAGAAGGCTTATCAACCAACATAGAACTAGAGTCGTCAGTCGCTGGACACTACGGGACTTGCTGAGGAGGGGATCTGAGCACCTATGGATATGTTCGGAGTGCAATGATGGTGACCCGCAAATAACTCAATAACCACATACTGATAACCTTATTACACTTATACAGCCACATACTGATAACCTTATTACACTTATACAACCACACACTATTTCCATTTTTGACAATAGAAACAAGAAAAAGAGTTCTTAAATGTTATGTAGAGCCAGTCCTAACATATGGATGTGAATCATGGACAATAGGACAATGGACAGGAAAATCACTGGCGTCTGTAGAAATGTGGTTTTATAGAAGAATGTTGAGAATACCATGGACAGCTAAGAAGAGTAATGAAAATATTCTGAAAGAGGTCAAAGCAAAAAGAAAGCTAATTTCCAATATTAGGAAGAAACAATCATCATTTTGTTGTTGCCATTTAATGAGAACAGAACAGCTGGAATATATTGTAGCAACTAGAAACATTGAAGGACGAAGAGATAGAGGGAAGCAAAGAGAGAAAGTACAGACAGCTTAAGAGAATGGCTTGGCAGAAGGTCAACAACAGAAATGATAAATAACTGTCGAGATTGAAAGTTGTGGAGAGACATGATCACCAACGCCAGTAGGCCCGGTACTTGATGATGATGATGAAATGGTTAGATTTGTATCTCTTATTTTTTTCCGGATAGTGGCTTATTTTGCCATACTATATTCATTTTTAACTACAAAATGTTTTTTTAATCGTGCGCAGAGAATACACATATTTATTCCAGAATTAGACATTGGAACTCACTACCCAGAGACTGGAGAAGGATAAGGCTAAGAAAAATCAGATCAGCGGATTTTCACCGCCCATGAGGAGATTAAAACACGGGACATACCTGTCAAGAGGTCGATGTCTTACCTCTAAGACCACCTAGACACTATTAATTAGTTACATACTAACCTGATGTTTCTCATAAGGACGTGTCCATTTCTCCGTTGATAGCCTAATTTAAACACATACAAGTATACCCATGTCCTTATTCAAATGTTACATAAGCCTTGTGTCCATAATTTACATGTTGTGAGCATTCTAGTTTTTATGTGTAACATTAAGACTTATTTTATTATAATGTTATTGATTATAATTGTATTGAATATATTTGTATTCATTATACTTCTATAACATCTCGTCTATTGCAGGTGACAATCTCTATCACAATCATTATTAATGACGCAAATGATCACGGTCCTGTTTTCACAAAAGACGTTTATAACTTGACAATTGGAGAAGTAAGTATTTTCAGCCCCAAAAAATTGCATTATTTCTTAACGTTATGTGGGTCACCATAAAGGGCGTTCTTCTCGAGAATGCATGGAAAAAGACCAAGAGGAAGACCCAGAAGAAGATGGATAGATGCAGTGACAGAGACATGTAACAACAAAGGAAAATCACTAATTCAGACAGTTCGAGCAGCTCAAGAACGACAAATAATATAAGCCACGACACCTTTAAGGTTATTGAGTTATTTGCGGGTCATCATCATTGCACTCCGAACATGTCCATAGGTGCTCAGATCCCCTCCTCAGCAATTCCCGCAGTGTCCAGCGACTGACGACTCCAGTTCTATGTTGGTTGATAAGTCTTCTTACACGGCCACTAATTTTCTCATTTCTGGCTGTGCCCATCTTAACTCCCATTTCCATCATCCAAAGAAGTGACGTGGATTTGTGTTTGTCGAAGTCCTTTGCTCTTCCAACATCTCGGAAGGCATTGATGATATCCGCCAGATCCATTGGTTGTCCGTCCTCTACGACAGCGCAGCTAGCCAACCTGTCCGCTCTTTCATTTCCCCGTACTCCCGCATGTCCAGGGACATAGACAAAGGTCTATTACGTATTTTGGATTTCTGCAACGACTCTACCCATTGCATGCGTACAGAGCCCGCCTCCACTTTTTTTATCATGCTCATCGAATCACTCAGTATACATGCGTGGGTGTATCTTGTGACTCTAACCATTTGAATGCCTTGGTCACTGCCATCACCTCCATTGTCATGCTACTCGTGGTCATGACGTATGCATCACTGTCTTCCTTGGCTATTCTGCCTGCTGAGCGTGCTGTAAATGCCCATGCACTTCTTTGGTGTCGTCTTACAGATCCGTCTGTATAGATGACTGTATCTTTCTCATCGGTGTTATCGCAAATGAGACCGTTGACCTCAGCGTTAACCACGCTCGGGTTCTGTTCCCTACTACCTGCCGAGTGTGACAATACATGAGAAAGTCCCCTTGAATGACATAGGCACCGGTATCCACTCCTCACCAACGCTGATATTGGTAAGCCCACAGACCTGTTTGATGACATCTTCTGCTCGGCCCACCCATGATTTGCCTCTTTTTAGCCTGGAACCTTTCCCCGTGTTGAGCACGTGGTGCAATGGATGCTCTGTATCTGTACTAATCTTCAGGTATGCTCGTGCTCTGCAGATCTTGATTCTGTCATCCATGGTTGGAAAGTCAAGAAGATACCTCATTGCTACACAGGGAGTGTTCCTCGTACATCCCAGGATAATGCGCATGGCTTGATTTTGTATTTTCTCCACTCTATCAATTTGAGTCGTACTGACAGTAAGAATGGCCAGGGCATACTCGATTGGTGCGAGGACTAATCCCTGGAACAGAAGAGTAAGTAGCCTCTGCTCGATGTTGGCAGCTGCCATGACCTTCAAGGCGGCTAATCCTTTGCGGGATTTTGTTATCACATGGTCGACGTGGTCCCGAAAATAGAGGCTGCGATCAAAGTTAACTCTGATGTACATCATCAACCTGCCGCATTTGTAGCACAGGTATTTCTGTATTAACGATGTGATTGTTTAGGGAGAACCATGCAAGTGATTCTTTATTAGGATTAACCAATGCGCCTGATACTTCACACCACGAAGAGATGCGATCGAGTTCTTCTTGCATTATGGACGCGATTTCTCGCCTGTTTTCCCATATATTTTCTGTCTCCGATAATTGCCCTGTCGATATACCAGAATGTCATCAGCAAAACTCATAGTTCTTCTCCTTCCATCCATATGTTATTCCTTGATCGTTTTTGTGCACACGTTAAATAGAACTGGCGACAATGGTAAACCTTGTTGCAGCCCTGGACAAATGGATGTTGGCTCGGATGACCAACTTCCACATCTGAGTATCACTTTCCTCTGAAACAGTGCAGCAATCCATCTAATGAGGAATGGATGCACCGCCAGTTTTAGGAGCATGCGCATGAGATATTCAAATGGTGCTCTGTTGTATGCATCCTCCAGATCTATAGCAGCAGCATATGTCTCCTCTCGCCTGTGGAAGCCTTCGAAGACGTCATAGGCAAAGACTGCCGCACTGAGCCATGTCTCTTTGTTATATTTATAACCTCCGAGTTTGGGTGAAAATGCGTGTATCTGTTTAAGGTGACAGGTGAGTACACGGGCAACTATTTTCCCCAGAAGCTTGCCCGCAGTGTTCTGCATCGTGATGATTCTGTAGGCACTGATCTGAGAATGGTCCTTGTTTGGCTTCGGTATCGTTAGGAAGTAGCTGTGTAGCCATTCCTCTTTTATATGACCACTCTAAAAGCTGGCATTAAACTCCTTGGCCAGTTTTTTTTTTCAAGTCGTCGTCAGCTAAATCGCCTATGTCGTCGTAACGAACACCATCTGGACCAGGAGCAGTGGTTGTGTGATCTTTTATATGTTTTGCGAAGGGCATCGGTTGTGATTGTGAGATCTTCTCACAGCACTACATCCTCACACAGTTCTGAAAGGGACCCCCGTATCTTCATTCTGACAGTCTCATTTCTTTGGTCAGTCTACTTAATGTAGCGGGCAAGTAGGGCCTTCCCTTTGCTCTCATCAGATTTGTGCCATGTCTGGTATGCCTATGTGTCATGTTGTGCCATTCATGCTCTGATGAAGGCGCCAGAATGTGGCTAGCGTTTTTTTCTGAGCACACTTTTGTTTTTCAGAAATCATCCCACTTGGCATCCTTAGCCTGCTTAGCGCATAGTTTAAAGTGCGTCATTTTTTGGACGAACTCTTCTTTCAGAGGCTTCAAGAGCTCAGTTTGTGTTCTTCCATTTTTTCTGACTTTCTGCCATGTCTTGGCCGTTTGTCACTTGTTCCGCCAAGCTTCCTCGATTTCTACGTTCCACCAGGGCGGCTGTGTCCTTCTCTCCTGCCTCCTACGAGGGGCGCCCTGTTTCCTATGTCTGATTTGGCTAATGACGTCCTGATCTGTGTACTCATAGTGGAATGTGTTGACCTTGCTTTTCTGGCTTCTCAATTAGGGAGACACATGGATAATTGTCACTTCCGTTGAATCCCAGTACACTCCACCTGCAAACCGGTGCGAGTGTGGAAGACACCAGTGCCAGGTCTATGACACTATCAGAGTCCCCAGTTCGAGTGACAAAACTGGTTGCCCTTCCATCGTTCAAGCACACTAAATCGGCCGACACCAGTGCGTTCTCTAGGTCTTCTCCATACTCGTTGGTTATGTTATCCCACCGGTTGACTCTAGCATTAAAGTCTCCGCAGAAAATGACGTTTTCCTTCTCGAACGCAAAGAGGTTCAGCCATTGTTGTGTGTCCACCTTCTCACACATGTGAACCTTAGCTATCATCATGTTGTTTCGCACAACGACGGTCTGTTCAAGGTGTCGTCTATTGTATAAACTGTGAAATCCGGGGCACTAACTGTCCTATCACCAAGAAGTGTTTCTTGCAAAATCATTATATCGACGCTGCACAGTAGCTTATCAAGAATGGAGCGTCGTTGATTTATGGAAGCACAGTTCCAGTATGTAACGCGTACATAATTTAGGCCTAGCCTCTCACACTTCGACCGTTTATACATACCAGCACGTTTACCTTTTCTTGTTCTCCTTCTTCGATGTTGTCGTTTAGGCTTCATCTGAATACTTACTGTCGTCATTTTTTATTTTGTCGCTGAAAGTCGACGTCTGTGGATGGTCTAGACTCACTCAGTCGCACGTTCCAGAACCTATTTCCACATTATAGACTGGCGAACTCCAGTCAATCAGATCTACGGTACGGCTCACACCGTGAGCTTTTTATTTTCTTCATTTAGAAGCACATATAACTAGAATTACGCTTCCTTGACAACGAACCGACGAAAACACACCGCCATCCTGAGGCGTACCGGAAGCGCATCCTGATCATTCTACGATTTACTATAATCTGATATTGATCGTGATCACTATCCATGTGTCATCCTAATTGAGAAAGGCAGAAATATAAGCAAGAAAAGTCAGATCAATGAAGTACTTGCCTTTTGGGAAGTCGCATTGAAGGTTGCCAAAATACATTTAATAGAAGAAATATTATTTCAAAGCTGCTTGTTGATGACAGTAAAATTAATTCTTTGAAACGTCTGTGAGATAGAGGAAGATGCGAGAAACATCTCTTTTCTGCCCTTGTGGTTACCGGCGTCCTGGCCACACTGGTTGGGGGTGGGTGGGGGGATGGCCACGGGAAATAACAGAAACCCTGTCAACAGCCATGCATGTTGTAAGAAGAGGGAGGTTGGGACAGGGTATTTGGGGGCGCTACAAAGTTCGTGCTTCTGAGCTGAAGGTATCGTCCGTTGTGCTTTTTTGTGGCATGTTTATTTTACACTGTTGAGGGTGGCTGAAGGGAATCTAAGCACTATGGGGTTGTCTTTTGCACAATGAAGAGACAAATAATAATAAATGAATATTATTATAGAGGGAAACTTCCGAGGCGATAATCAGTGAATCAATTCAGGGGAAGAGGTATGATTACGGCACTCGGAAAAAAATGACAAATAATAAAAAAAACTAATGAAAAAAACAAAAAACAATATATGGTCCGAAGAGGATCGAACCCGTACTCAGTTGCACAGCGCCTTGCCACGAAATGCCAAACGCTAGGGAACGCTGCCAACTCGGCTAACTAAAAAATTTAGCTATCTAGGTCAATGTTGGTCACTAGTTGGCAGTGTTCCCTAGCCTTTGGCTTTTCGTGACAAGGCGCTGTGCCACTGAGTACGGGTTCGACCCTGCTCCGGACCATATATTGTTCTTTTTTTTCTGTTGTTGATTATTTGTAATTTTTTTCCGAGTGCTGTAAACATAGGGAATAATAGAACAAAGAAGTATGTGTTAGCACTCGGAAAAATTGACAGACAAACAACAATAGAAAAAAACGAAGAACAATATATGGTCCGAAGTGGGATCGAACCCGTACTCAGTGGCACCGCGCCTTGCCACGAGAAGCCGAACGCTTGGCACACTACCACGCAGCCAACTAAAAAATTGGCTATTGCAGTAGTGTCTTACACGATGACGTTCTCAATGACTATAGCATAGGGTAACGATCACAGACCGGAAATAAATTGTATATTTGTACTTTCCTATTAATGCAAGTATCTCCCAGTAGGGCTGAATACTTGTGTTGTAGACAAACATTTATTGGACGAAACAGCACGAATAGTAGTTCCCAGTGATTATATACTGGGTACAAATAATAATACATAAATATTATTATATGGGGAACTTCCGAGGCGATAATAGGGAATAATAGAACAAAGAAGTATGTGTTAGCACTCGGAAAAATTGACAGACAAACAACAATAGAAAAAAACGAAGAACAATATATGGTCCGAAGTGGGATCGAACCCGTACTCAGTGGCACCGCGCCTTGCCACGAGAAGCCGAACGCTTGGCACACTACCACGCAGCCAACTAAAAAATTGGCTATTGCAGTAGTGTCTTACACGATGACGTTCTCAATGACTATAGCATAGGGTAACGATCACAGACCGGAAATAAATTGTATATTTGTACTTTCCTATTAATGCAAGTATCTCCCAGTAGGGCTGAATACTTGTGTTGTAGACAAACATTTATTGGACGAAACAGCACGAATAGTAGTTCCCAGTGATTATATACTGGGTACAAATAATAATACATAAATATTATTATATGGGGAACTTCCGAGGCGATAATAGGGAATAATAGAACAAAGAAGTATGTGTTAGCACTCGGAAAAATTGACAGACAAACAACAATAGAAAAAAACGAAGAACAATATATGGTCCGAAGTGGGATCGAACCCGTACTCAGTGGCACCGCGCCTTGCCACGAGAAGCCGAACGCTTGGCACACTACCACGCAGCCAACTAAAAAATTGGCTATTGCAGTAGTGTCTTACACGATGACGTTCTCAATGACTATAGCATAGGGTAACGATCACAGACCGGAAATAAATTGTATATTTGTACTTTCCTATTAATGCAAGTATCTCCCAGTAGGGCTGAATACTTGTGTTGTAGACAAACATTTATTGGACGAAACAGCACGAATAGTAGTTCCCAGTGATTATATACTGGGTACAAATAATAATACATAAATATTATTATATGGGGAACTTCCGAGGCGATAATAGGGAATAATAGAACAAAGAAGTATGTGTTAGCACTCGGAAAAATTGACAGACAAACAACAATAGAAAAAAACGAAGAACAATATATGGTCCGAAGTGGGATCGAACCCGTACTCAGTGGCACCGCGCCTTGCCACGAGAAGCCGAACGCTTGGCACACTACCACGCAGCCAACTAAAAAATTGGCTATTGCAGTAGTGTCTTACACGATGACGTTCTCAATGACTATAGCATAGGGTAATGATCACAGACCGGAAATAAATTGTATATTTGTACTTTCCTATTAATGCAAGTATCTCCCAGTAGGGCTGAATACTTGTGTTGTAGACAAACATTTATTGGACGAAACAGCACGAATAGTAGTTCCCAGTGATTATATACTGGGTACAAATAATAATACATAAATATTATTATATGGGGAACTTCCGAGTACAAATATACAATTTATTTCCGGTCTGTGATCGTTACCCTATGCTATAGTCATTGAGAACGTCATCGTGTAAGACACTACTGCAATAGCCAATTTTTTAGTTGGCTGCGTGGTAGTGTGCCAAGCGTTCGGCTTCTCGTGGCAAGGCGCGGTGCCACTGAGTACGGGTTCGATCCCACTTCGGACCATATATTGTTCTTCGTTTTTTTCTATTGTTGTTTGTCTGTCAATTTTTCCGAGTGCTAACACATACTTCTTTGTTCTATTATTCCCTATTATCGCCTCGGAAGTTCCCCATATAATAATATTTATGTATTATTATTTGTACCCAGTATATAATCACTGGGAACTACTATTCGTGCTGTTTCGTCCAATAAATGTTTGTCTACAACACAAGTATTCAGCCCTACTGGGAGATACTTGCATTAATAGGAAAGTACAAATATACAATTTATTTCCGGTCTGTGATCGTTACCCTATGCTATAGTCATTGAGAACGTCATCGTGTAAGACACTCTGCAATAGCCAATTTTTTAGTTGGCTGCGTGGTAGTGTGCCAAGCGTTCGGCTTCTCGTGGCAAGGCGCGGTGCCACTGAGTACGGGTTCGATCCCACTTCGGACCATATATTGTTCTTCGTTTTTTTCTATTGTTGTTTGTCTGTCAATTTTTCCGAGTGCTAACACATACTTCTTTGTTCTATTATTCCCTATTATCGCCTCGGAAGTTCCCCATATAATAATATTTATGTATTATTATTTGTACCCAGTATATAATCACTGGGAACTACTATTCGTGCTGTTTCGTCCAATAAATGTTTGTCTACAACACAAGTATTCAGCCCTACTGGGAGATACTTGCATTAATAGGAAAGTACAAATATACAATTTATTTCCGGTCTGTGATCGTTACCCTATGCTATAGTCATTGAGAACGTCATCGTGTAAGACACTACTGCAATAGCCAATTTTTTAGTTGGCTGCGTGGTAGTGTGCCAAGCGTTCGGCTTCTCGTGGCAAGGCGCGGTGCCACTGAGTACGGGTTCGATCCCACTTCGGACCATATATTGTTCTTCGTTTTTTTCTATTGTTGTTTGTCTGTCAATTTTTCCGAGTGCTAACACATACTTCTTTGTTCTATTATTCCCTATTATCGCCTCGGAAGTTCCCCATATAATAATATTTATGTATTATTATTTGTACCCAGTATATAATCACTGGGAACTACTATTCGTGCTGTTTCGTCCAATAAATGTTTGTCTACAACACAAGTATTCAGCCCTACTGGGAGATACTTGCATTAATAGGAAAGTACAAATATACAATTTATTTCCGGTCTGTGATCGTTACCCTATGCTATAGTCATTGAGAACGTCATCGTGTAAGACACTACTGCAATAGCCAATTTTTTAGTTGGCTGCGTGGTAGTGTGCCAAGCGTTCGGCTTCTCGTGGCAAGGCGCGGTGCCACTGAGTACGGGTTCGATCCCACTTCGGACCATATATTGTTCTTCGTTTTTTTCTATTGTTGTTTGTCTGTCAATTTTTCCGAGTGCTAACACATACTTCTTTGTTCTATTATTCCCTATTATCGCCTCGGAAGTTCCCCATATAATAATATTTATGTATTATTATTTGTACCCAGTATATAATCACTGGGAACTACTATTCGTGCTGTTTCGTCCAATAAATGTTTGTCTACAACACAAGTATTCAGCCCTACTGGGAGATACTTGCATTAATAGGAAAGTACAAATATACAATTTATTTCCGGTCTGTGATCGTTACCCTATGCTATAGTCATTGAGAACGTCATCGTGTAAGACACTACTGCAATAGCCAATTTTTTAGTTGGCTGCGTGGTAGTGTGCCAAGCGTTCGGCTTCTCGTGGCAAGGCGCGGTGCCACTGAGTACGGGTTCGATCCCACTTCGGACCATATATTGTTCTTCGTTTTTTTCTATTGTTGTTTGTCTGTCAATTTTTCCGAGTGCTAACACATACTTCTTTGCTGTAAACATACCTCTTTCTCTAACCTAAACTATCTTTATTCATTAACACGATCTAGAAGCACTCCCCAGATGTGAAATAGCAGGTTTTGAATTAAAGATCATCCATTGTTTTATTTTCCAATTGATGGGTCACCAGGTGTAAGTTCAAGTATATGTTTTGTTTGTGTGAATTATGTTCATTCAAAAGACATCAAAGAAGAATCCTAGCTACACAGTGCACTAGATACTGATGCAACATTTGATACAAAGCTCTTTATACAGACCTACACAGCAGGGGCAATCTGATCATCAGAAGTGGATCAGTCGAGCTAGTTTTTTCAACCTTTTAGCTTCTTGACACTAAGGGGTTGGGTGGATGACAGATAACCTGGGTCATGACTCCCAGTCATCGTCCTCTTGCTGCGTTTGAATCTGAAAAGATCACGTTGTTTTCAGCAGAGATTTCATGAGACTGACCTGCAAGAAACCTCTGTCCGTATCCTAAAAACGTTTGAACCAGGGATATTGTAAATGTAATCCGACCACACTCAGGTCGTCATGTTTTGTCTGTTAACGTTTGCTTTGGATATTGACCACCGCCCGAAGTTTTGAGCTATCGGCTAAGCCTCCAATTATCCGCGGATTATTTGTACAGGAGTAACGGCATCAGATGCACCAAGATGCATAGAGATGCGAAACTGCTGTAAAGCTGATTATTTGTACACCGGTACTCCTCCAAAGGAATTGAAGTCAACGGTCACAACATAAATAATTTAATTTAATAAATATGCGGATGACACATTCTTAATAGCAGAGACAGAGAATGAACTACAAGAAATGATAGACATAATAGTAAAAGAAAGACATCAAGAAAGGTCTCAGTCTGAATAGTAAGAAAACAGAAGTAATGGTCATATCGAAGAAACAATCATCACCAGCATGCAGCATAAAAATAAACAGGACAAATTTGAAACTATTTGAGCACAATAATAACATTGGATGGAAGATGCATCACGGAAATAAAAAGTAGAATAGCTCAGGTCAAAATAGCATTTCAGAAAATGAAAAATATCTGATGCAACAAATCTGTGTCAATAGAAATGAGAAAGAGTGTTCATCGGTGCTATATCTCTCTGCAATCAAGACTCAATCAGAGTAGGATTCCAGACTCTCTCATGAAGTCAACTGTCTGTTTGAGCGATTCGATTGCCCATATAGTTTTTCTTACAGGGAGGTGGGTGTGGATCACATTGCTCTTCTCAGGTCTGTGTGCTGGGGGCAATCCTGTAGAACATGTTTTGTAGTCATATTGTCCAATGTACAGTGGCATAGGCTGGTTGTGCCTATTTTGAATTTGGTGAACATGTGATTTCTCATTCTATTGTGGCCAGTGCGTAGACGAAGTATGATGACTTGATCCCTCCTTGATAGTTGGTGATATCCGTCACTCTCGTTATGCTTTGGGTGTTCTCGTTTCAATTTTTCATGGAACTGACCCTTGAGGATGGATTTGGCTTCATCATAACTGAGCGGATGGTTCTCTTGTGGTAATCTCCCTCCCTCTTTAGCTAATTTCTCTGCGCGTTCGTTCCCGTGTATATTACAGTGTGATGGTATCCACTGAATGACTACTCTTTGGAAGTTATTGTATAGTTGGTCCAGGGTTGTTCTCAAGTCATCTAGTTCATTGTTCTTGAGGCTTTTTAGAGCTGATAGTACTGACAGTGCATCAGTCAGAATCACCAATTTATTGAGCATGTTATTTTTTAGTTGAGTAGCCAGTGTTGCAGCATCTCTGAGAGCCTCAGTTTCTGCTTTAAAGTTGTTTGAGAATGTCCCAGTAGCTATTGACTTGGTGATCTCGTCCTGGTTATTCAGCGTCAAGAATACACCACACCCTCCAATTCTGGTGGCATTCGTAGCAGAGCCATCTGTGTATATGTGGGACCTAGAGTCCTGTGGGTAGGTATCGTGTAGGTATTTTTCTGCTACGTGTTTTCTTTCTGTGTCTGATTGGGTGCCGTTTTTTCATGATTCCTGTTATATTTTCCATAAGTTCTGGTGTTTTATGTTTCCCATGAGGAGACATATCAGATGGGCCAAAAGATTTCAGTATTGTTGGGAAAGTACTGGGTCTCCAGTAGTTAGTTCATTGGCGATTGCAGCGAAGTTGCTCCTCTTTAGTTGTACAATTATATAGAACCAATTCAGACCTATGGAAGCGAATCATTGACAGTAAACAAATGAAAAGACGATTGGAGACCACAGAGATGGAGTTTCTCAGAAGAATGTTGAAAGTTCCCTGACAGCTAAAAAGACCAATGAGGAAGTTCTTAAAGAGGCCAAAACAAAAAGGCAGCTCCTAAAAAACATGAGAAAGAAACAATCAACATTTTTCGGGCATATGAGAAGAGGAAAGTAGGAATACTTGGTTACAACTGGCAAAATAAAAGGAAAGAGAGATCACGGACGACAAAGAGAGAAAATACTGGATAGCTTGGTGTCATGTCATGGAAAGCAGTCAACGACAGAACTGATATGATGCACTGTAGATAGAAGATTGTGGAAGAACATGATCGCCTACGCCAACCGGTATGGTACATGATGATGATAGGACTCCTTCACAGCCAGTACGACGCCTGTTCCACTGATTCAGTGATAGCTTTAACTGCTGTTGGTCGCCCTCTCTATTTAGTTCTAGGTGCTTTAATATGTCGTAAAGTGATATCGATGCTAGACCTTTCGCGCCGACCCCCACTGCTATTGCTTGGCTTGGGATCTCTTGTTATCTCAACAATCTTTGCATTTTATTAAAAGCATGAAGTTTCATCCTGGAAATCAACAGTCATCGTACCAGACATTCACTATGTCCAGAATTCTTGAGTCATTCCAGTTTTGTTTAGGGAGTGTGACCTGTCCAGCTCTCACGATGTAGATGCTTGTTGTAGATGCTTGTTGTAGCTGCTTGTTGTAGATGCTTGTTGTAGATGCTTGTTGTAGATGCTTGTTGTAGATGCTTGTTGTAGATGCTTGTTGTAGCTGCTTGTTGTAGCTGCTTGTTGTAGCTGCTTGAGCTTTATTGCTGGCCTTCATTGGATCCCCGTCAACGACGACAACTAAGTTTGTGCGGCACGTTTTGTGTGTCGTCATTGACCTAGAGTTGTCTTGCATGAAGAGAGTAAATGCTCCACTGTCTGTCTTCCGTGACAGAGGGCATGTCTTCCGTGACAGAGGGCATGTCTTCCGTGACAGAGGGCATGTCTTCCGTGACAGAGGGCATGTCTTCCGTGACAGAGGGCATGTCTTCCGTGACAGAGGGCATGCCTGTCGTCTCTTTGCCTTCACTCCACAAGGTTACAGGTTAACAGTAGATGGTCCCATATAAACCTGATTATGCGACTTATCCTACATGTTATTCCATGTCATCGTTCTCGGCAAGACCTCACCGAATGTGCTCAATTGACCTTACTGTACTGGCTGAGTTACTTCTTGAACACGGGTCTCTCTCTCTCTCTCTCTCTCTCTCTCTCTCTCTCTCTCACTCACTCACTCACTCACACACACACACACACACACACGCACATATTCATTATCCTTAAAGCCGTGCCTCGCCAAGGGATTTAAGTACTTTAAATCCAAGCTAACTGCAATAAATCACTTCTGGTCAAATAACTTTAATACATTCTACATGCCGTGTATACCTGTGTAAATTAGCACAACAAACATATTTATAGTACCGTATATCCTTCAGAAGAGCTTATATAGACGATTTGGCACAGAAAGCAGAGACAGCTGCAATTACAGGAGACAGCAGAACTCTCTATACTGTACAAAAGATGCTGACAAACACCTATACATCCAGTGGAACACCAATTCTAGACAAATCTGGATTAATGCTAACAATAAGCGCAGACATAAAAGCCCGTTGGGCGGAACACTTCAAAGAAATTCTTAACCGTCCACTACTCCAAAGTTTAATAGATTTTGAAGCTGAAACACCAGCAGCAGAATTAGATATAAATTTAGATGACTTCACCTTGAGTGAAATAGAAATTACCTTAAAGCTTATGACCAATAATAAGGCTGCTGGAGAGGATAAGTTAACAGCTGAGATCCTCAAGGCAATTGATAGCCATAATCTAATACATCTCCAAAACACGTTTAACATCATTTGGAAAACAGAGAAGACGCCTCATAAATGGAAAAAAAGAATCATTGTTAAGATTCCAAAAAAAGGGCAATCTTAGAGATTGTAACAACTGGAGGGGCGTGACACTTTTGTCAGTTGCCTCAAAGTTATTCTGCAAAATCATCCTAAATAGAATAAAGGATTCAATAGATACAGTAATGCGGGAAGAACAGGCAGGGTTTAGAAAAGGGAGAAGCTGCCTTGACCACATTTTCACTCTACGACTTATATTGGAGGAACACATTGAAAAGCAAAAACCTTTTGTACTTAACTTAATCGATTTCAAAAAAGCATTTGATAGTATTCATCAAGATTCTTTGTGGAAAATTCTGAAGCAATATGGCTTACCATCAAAAATCATATATATTATTAAAGACATGTATGATGGTTACACATGTGCAGTTCGAATAGAGGAAGGACTGAGCGAATGTTTCCCAATAGAAACTGGGGTTAAACAAGGATGTATTTTATCGCCCTTGTTTTTTGGAATTGTTGTGGACTTCATAATGAATAAATGCTGCACTGGTAATAAAGGCATCGAATGGATACAAGGAGACCACTTGGAGGACCTCGACTTTGCTGATAACATAGTCCTCATCAGCAGTCAGATAAAAATGATGCAGGAAAACACAAATGAACTATCAGCAATAGCCAGCAAAATTGGGCTTGAGATCAATCATGAAAAGACTAAAGTCATGAAAAGTTTAATTCCAACAGATGACAAAATATACATGGAAAACAAACCAGTAGAAGAGATCGATCACTTTATCTATCTTGGAAGTCACATTGATCGAGAGGGGATACAAGTAAAGAAATTAGGATCAGAATAGCTAAAGCAGCAATGTCTTTCAGAAGCCTTGAAAAGTTGTGGAAATCAAAACTAATCAGCACAAACACAAAACTTAGGCTATTCAAATCAAATGTACTATCAACCCTTACGTATGCGTGTGAAAGCTGGAAAACAACAAGAGATATAGAAACAAAGTTGAACGCATTCGAAAATAAATGTCTAAGGAAAATACTTGGTATAGCGTGGAACGAATTCAAAACAAACGAGGAAATTAGAGAAATCGCCAATCAACCACTAATATCTTCAGTAATAAAGAAAAGACGATGGTCATATATTGGACATGTGATGAGAAGAGATAATAACCGAATAGCAAAACAGGCCCTCATATGGGAAACAACAGGAAAGAGAAAAAGAGGAAGACCCAGGGAGACACTGAGAAGAACATTGATGAGAGAGGCAAGAGGAACAGGATTCGGCTCCCTGAATGAGATAGAGCTGCTTGCACAGAACAGAGACAAATGGCGAGATTTGATAAAATATCTTTAAAAGAAAACTGCTAGAACAAAAATTCAGATATGAGAAGGTATATCTTGGTCTACGCCCTATGGGCCGGCAACGGCTCTAAAGGTCAATAGATAGATAGATTGATATCTTTCAGATCAACAAAATTGGAGCATATAGTGGTATCAAAATCTGACAGTGGTTTCCACTATGTATCGAGACCTACAGAGATGCCCAACCTTCACTCGAAGCATATTCAGGTGCACAGGCAGAATGCAATTGCAAGCATCCAAGACATGCACTCTGAATGTCTTCCATGTCATCAGAACTTGCCTGACCCCACCCACCCAATTATTAGCACATGTTTGAACAATTCAGATATGTGAAGAGAAGAAAGAATTTCAAACTGGTAAAGAGATGCAATAGATGGTGCATGAATATGTGGATACGCCACCAACAATTTATTTTTTTTCTTTAGAGAAATTCGTGTATTTTTTTTAGAACTGGAGGACTTGCACTGGGGACTGTCGAGAAATTCTACTTTTGTGTACCAATTTTTAAAAAATAAATTTTTGAGAAAAAATTATTTCAGGTTTTCATTTTACTCGTTCTTGTATTATCGTGCACAATGTTAGACATAATTTTTTACTCCATCTGATGAACAGATGACAGAAGTCAACAGCGTCATCCCAACTGAAGTTATGGCTAAAGATGGTGATTTCAGCCCAGACTACAACTTAATTTTCTATAGCATTGTAAATGGTCCCTATGCGGTAAAGCTCTACTATATGTGTTGCATGTGAACCCTTTTTTGTACATAACATATTTACTATCTTGTTCCTTCAACATTTTCTGTCTTAATTAAACTTTCCATATTATTTAAATATATATCTTTGAACATTTTTATACTTTGAACATTACTATTCATTTACATTTTTCAGCAAAATTTGTTTTACAATAAATAGGAAAGGAGCAACAAAATATTTTAAAACCAAATTATCTTTACAGTTTGATGTCTCCTAAGAGGACTTTGTGAATGCTGGAGAATAATGACGTCACAGTGCACTTGACTCATGGTGTTAGATCAGAGTTTTCATTTGAAGCCTGGAAGATCTTTTGACCCTTCCAGGAATCTGACCCTGCCCAGTCATTGGAAAATAACCAATCCAATTCCTCACTCGCCCCATATAAAACTATATTGCCCAAAAGTTAAACCTTGAGTGATACTTTTTAATGTAAAGGTCGAGTCTCGTCTTCCAATGTTGCCTATGTCAACGAGTCAAATGTACACGCGGTCGTTTCCTCAATAAATGTTATGTCGTTTCTTCAAGAAAAGTTATGTCGTTTCCTCAATAAATGTTATGTCGTTTCCTGAAGGAAATATCGCTGGCTCGTTCGTGAGCGCTACTGTCGCAGATCGTGCTGTCGTCAGTGGCAGTATCGTGGTTATGACGTCGCCGTATGGTTAGAATAAGGCGTCAACCTATACACAACTATGATAACTGATGAAGGCGACTGCATTAAATACGGAATATTGAACTCAGTTCCAAGTAACAACACAAACATATGCTGGCAACGTGAAACGAATGGATCCACAAGGCCCAGAACAATACACTTCTCATCGCACGTTCATTCTCTGGAAACTGATTCTTCTTGAAATGCTCAGCTGACAAACTCTTATTATTGGTGATGTATTGTCAATTTACAAGAGAAATTCACTTCTTTTCTGCCCTAATTACTCTAGCTTGTGACATGTTACCTTCTTTACTTCAATTCCCTTATGGATGGTATATAATAATAATACCGTGCTACTGCCCGTTCTTACTTAACATTACTTCTTTTCCCGCTTCATCTCTTGACCATATTCATCGTCTTCCTCCCCGTTTCTTGGTGGTATCTATCAACTGATATTTTCCTTCTTCTTCATCTCCTCTCTTATGTCTCTCAGTGTTAAATCTGGCTGTCATCTCATAATTAGATTCCATAGATTAGCTGTCCTTGGGCTGCATTTGTGTAACCTAGACCTCCCGTTCTGCCGGCAGGTATCAGTGCTTTCTGTCAGTCCTTCTCTATTGTAGCCATCTGCGACTTATCTTCTGTTCGTATCTGATGATACCTGGAGATGGTCCCTATTCTTGAGAATTTATCTTTTTATACTCCCCTTTTGTTGTCAACTGACGTCTCTTCACTAGTCAGCTTATCATCGTGCGGATCTATCGAAGGTCTGGTCATTCTCAGAGCTTTGATTATGCGTTCTTTTCACGTTTATTCTTGCGTTTCAGGTTGGCATCAAAGTTTGTCACATTCCGGTTGTATCTAAGCCTGGTGCGGGTTTAGGTACTGCGTGTGATATCACTCGCCACTCTGGTACAGTAAGAATGAATAGACTTCAGTGACTGAATTTATGAAACTCACTAACCTTGAATATATATTGATCCATGCGATAACAAACAACAGATATAATATTTTGGAAAGCAAAATAATAGCAGATGGGGAAGCCAGAGAGAGCATAATCAAAATAATTTTAAAAAATGTAAGAGTCTGCTCATTTGTAGTAACCTTAATTATTGGAACACAGAAGAAAATGAAATATTCCTTTAATACAAGATTAAATTATCAGAATTTTGTGGCTAAATTAAATCGGGAACTAGCATCAATTCATTGGGTACATCTAAGAGAACATACATACAATGATAAGAGACAGACACACAGTAATGCGAAATAGATCGTGAAATAATTGTTTGGATCCTTCAATGAGATGAATTTTAATTCGGATGATTCTACTGGGACGGGTGATTGTGCAATTATAGATTTTAATTCGATTGCGGTGATACCGGGGGCTTCGACTAACCATAACAAAGATCGTGAAATAAGCAAAGGTCAGAAAAATCATCACATAAATTACTACACGTAGGACTTTAGAAGGAAGATGATAGAGCAAGACATCAAAGACAACTTTGTAGATAAAACTAAAGACTGAGATACACATTGATAATCAGATGTGGGATACATTATGAAAAAGTGTTACTCATTGAGCACGGTGTCAATCACTGACTGCGTTGTTTGGCTAAGTACAAGAACCTTCAATCTTCATTTTGGTTGTTTTGTTGGATACACATGATCATCTCAGTATCATCAAGGAAGAGATAAAAGCTAAGTTAGTAAACCCCAAACAGAAAATCCGTAACGGAGACCGCAAGACGGTTAGTGATCTGTTACAGATCCTTTGTGAAATCTCCTACAGTCAAAATAGTATCAAAACGTAACACAAGTAGATTACTTTGGATTGAACCCTTGAGATCAAAACGGGGATTCTGATAGTCCCCATATACCTTTGCCGCGTCTTGTGTTAGAGAAAGGTCATCACAGCGGAAGAGTACAATCAAGATTGAAGAAAGATAATCATACATTTAAGAATATTCTAGCCTTTTGAAGTACAAGTTGGAACAGAGTTGAGGAAGTATGTCACTGGATTATCTTCATCGCACATCGAACAACTGCCCATAAGTGTCCCGATCTCGACAAATCTGGCAGCCGGAAACTAACTGCACAATAAAACTATGCTGGTTTACCAATTCCCCTCCCCCCTTCCCATTCTTCCTCTCAAATTTAGGCAACACCCCTCTTAACTTGAAGATCCGAGATCGCACCATGGCTGCAGATTCATAAGCATCATCGGAATGATTTTTTGGCCCTCTAATTTTACATTTTAGAATTAGGGATAAACGATCTGTTTCTTCTCATGGCGATATAAAAAATACTATGACGAAGTACGCATAAAATTTGACAACAATGGAAGTACCCACAAAGAGCGCAGTCAGGTATACGATCTCCATAACACCCACGTAGAATCTTTAAAGTGGTACCTTCACTCTGGCACAATGACCTACTTTAGATAGCTGAAATTGATCAGCCTTCAACTCAAATCAAGACACGGTTGATGGAATACGAGATCTATTTCACCATCTTGGAACCGGAAGTTAGTTGGAACATTAAAAAAAAATGAATCTTGATTTCTCGGAAAATCTGCTTCAAATTGGCACGCAAGTAGTGAGACACGTACAAGTGTCTGCAATCTTCCCCTACTACTCACTCCAGTAGTGAGACATGTACAAGTGTCTGCAATCTTCCCCTACTACTCACTCCAGTAGTGAGACATGTACAAGTGTCTACAACTTTCCCCTACTACTCACGCAAGTAGTGAGACATGTACAAGTGTCTGCAACCTTCCCCTACTACTCACGCAAGTAGTGAGACATGTACAAGTGTCTGCAACATTCCCCTACTACTCACGCAAGTAGTGAGACATGTACAAGTGTCTGCAACCTTCCCCTACTTCTCACTCCAGTAGTGAGACATGTACAAGTGTCTACAACCTTCCCCTACTACTCACGCAAGTAGTGTGACATGTACAAGTGTCTGCAACCTTCCCCTACTACTCACGCAAGTAGTGAGACATGTACTCGTGTCTGCAACCTTCCCCTACTACTCACGCAAGTAGTGAGACATGTACAAGTGTCTGCAACCTTCCCAAATGTACTGCAAGGAAGGAGAAGATGCTACAAGAGCACCATTGTTCAATTTTTTTTCTTCATGTGTTTTATTAAAATATAAGATCATTGCTAACTATTCACCGTATAATTCGTCCATCCATATCATCATGATCATTGAGAGTCGTCTCGGCATCGAAGGTTGGCTACCATTGAGCGTCATTCCAATGTCTCTTGCTTTGATGTTGCAGATTGTCATAGGTTGACTTGTCCATCTTTTGATGTTACTCGTCTAGGTTAGTCTTGGTCTGCCTCTGCCTCTTTTACCTGTATTTTCCCATCCAATATTACTTTTAGTAGACTGTTGTGTCTTTTAACATGCCCCAAAAATTTCATTTGTCTTGTTTGAATTGTGTTAGTAGTTCTCTTTTCATTTTTAGTTTTTTTGTTTTAAGACATCATCGTTTGTTTTCTTTTCTTTCAATCCAATTCTACCTATTTTTCTATAAATCCACATTTCAAAGGCTTCAATATTCTGCTCTGTTTTCTTGTCTAATGTCCATCCATTTTTGTCTAATGTCCATCCATATAGCACTGATCTATTTCTTCGTCCCATTATCGATTGCCTGTGAGCCTTAATAAGATAGAAAGTTTGCTGTTCTTGTTCTCGGGCTAACCACATCTGCTGGGATATTTTCATGTCATCCATCTATTTGCTAGACTTCCTTTCAGTTTATTATGTTTGTAAATAATTGTGTGGATAACCTAACAACATTTAATTTGTTATTTCTTTTTATATTTTACTATAAAGATTATCCATAACTGTATCAATCTGTACCTATTTCTGACAAATCAATTATTTTAAAAATAAAAGAATACTTTACACATAAACTTTTGTTTGAAAATAGAGACAACTGTCAGGTGAAAATGATGAAAGGAGTTTGGGCTGATGACTAGAATAGCTTGATGAAGACATATATCGCTCGAACCAATTATAATGCTTAATTTTATGTCTGCCACTTGGATCTGTTGTTGTACAAGAACGTAGTTGTGTGTTCTGATCCACAGGATTACTTCACAATTACAAATCCAACTACAACGCAACTGACACTGCTGAAACCACTAGACTATGAAACGTTGCCTCATTTTTCTATTACCATAATGGCTATGGTAAGGATAAAACAATGAATATGTTGTTGGTTTTATGTTTTCATCATGTAGGTCACACACGCACACACGTACAACACATGAACCAACATGATGAAATAATATCTGTCTATCAAAATATGTTTTTGTATTATTTATGTCATTAAACATTTGCACATTAATATTGTTACAATGTGATCTGAATGGCATTAGGGCTGGCAAGATTGGATCAAAGTAACAGCGGAGAAAAAGAGGGTACTCACCTCGGCAAGGACTGTCTATGTTGGGTCAATAGAGCTTTATTCTTTAAAAAAAAAAAGAAAGAGTGTGAGTGAGTGAGAGAGAGAGAGAGAGAGAGAGAGAGAGAGAGAGAGAGAGAGAGATCACAAACGTAGACAGCAAAGTTCTAAAAATAATAAAGAACATGTACTGGCAACAAACAATGCACAATAAAGACTAGTGGAACAATATTAAAACAAGTAAGTGAATGTAAATATCTGGGAACATTGTTAACCTCAGATGATTGATGTAAAACAGAGGTGAGATGAAGAATGGCTCAGGCAAAAGCAGCTTTCCAAAAAATAAGGACGATTCTGTGCAATCCATTTTTGACAAAAGAAACAAGAAAAATAGTTCTTAAATGTTATGTAGAGCCAGTCTTAACATATGGATGTGAATCATGGACAATAGGACAACAAATAAAAAAAATCACTGGAGTCTGTAGAAATGTGGTTTTACAGAAGAATGTTGAGAATATCATGGACAGCTAAGAAGAGTAATGAAAACGTTCTGAAAGAGGTCAACGCAAAAAGAGAGCTAATATCGAATAAGGTCGTGTAATGAGGAGGGAATAGCTGGAATAATGGAATATATTGTGACAACAGTGAAAACTGAGGGACGTAGAGATAGAGGTAAGCAAATAGAAAAGATACCAGACAGCTTAAGAGAATGGCTTGACAGAAGGTCAACAACAAAAATGATAAATAACTGTCGCGATCAAAAGTTGTGGAGAGACATAATCACCTACACCAAAGGCTTGGTACTTGATGATGATGATGATGAAGATTGGTAGCAACAAAGAAAAAGACATCGCCGCAATGCACAATAAAGACTAGTGGAAAAATATTATAAGAGGTAAATGAATGTAAATATTTGGGAACATTGTTAACCTCAGATGGTAGATGTACAACAGAAGTGAGATGGAGAATGGCTCAGGCAAAAGCAGCTTTCCAAAAAATGAGGATGATACTATGCAATCCATTTTGACAATCATCATCATTAAGTTCCGGGCCTGCTGGCGTAGGTGATCATGTCTCTCCACAACTTTCTACCTCGGCAGCTATTTATCATTTCTGTTGTTGACCTTCTGCCAAACCATTCTTTTAAGCTGTCTGTTATTTTTCTCTTTGCTTCCCTCTATCTTTTCGTCCCCCAATTTGCCCAGTTGTTACAATATATTCCAGTTGTTCTCTTCTCATTGCATGGCCAAAAAAATGATGATTGTTTCTTACTAATATTGGAAATTAGTTCTCTTTTTGCTTTGACCTCTCTCAGATCATCTTCATTACTCTTCTTAGCTGTCCTTGGTACTCTCAATATTCTTTTGTAAAACCACATTTCTACAGACTCCAGTGATTTTCTTGTCTGTTGTCCATGATTCGCATCCATATGTTAAGACTGGCTCTACGTAACATTTAAGAACTCTTTTTCTTGTTTCTATTGTAAAAAATGGATTGCATAGTATCTTCCTCATTTTTTGGAAAGCTGCTTTTGCCTGAGCCATTTTGCATCTCACCTCTTTTGTACATCTTCCGCCTGAGATGAATAAAGTTCCCAAATATTTAAATTAATTTACCTATTTAATATCTTTCCACTTGTCTTTATTTTGCACTGAGGTGATGTCTTTTTCTTTGTTGTTACCATTACTTCTGTCTTTTTGCTATTAAGGCTGAGTCCTTTATTTTTGCTTTCTTTCACTATAATGTCCAACATTTCTTGTAACTCATTTTCACTCTTAGCGATTAAGACTGTATCACCAGCATACCTTAGATTATTTATATTATGACCTCCAATTGTTATTCCAGGCATGCCCCTTATGGATCTTAAAATAATCTCACTATAAATATTAAACAAATCTGGTGACAGCACACAACCTTGTCTAACTCCCTGTTTTATTTGTTGAAATATTCCCAGTTGGTTTCCAGTTCTTGTGGCGGCTGTTTGTTGCCAGTACATGTTCTTTATTATTCTTAGATCTGTGCTGTCTACGTGTATGCTTTCTAAAATGTTGATTATTTCTTGGTGCTTTACTTTGTCAAATGCCTTGGTGTAATCTATGAAAAATAGGTATAGATCTGTTTCACCTCTATGGCTCTTTCTACTAAAGATCGTATGATATAAGTGGCATTGCTTGTTCCTTTATCTCTAACAAAACCACACTGTTCATCGCTAATTTCTGGACTGATTTTGTTACGCACTCTTCGCATGGTGATTCTTAGTAATATCTAAGTCATGTGACTCACAAGGCTTATTGTGCAATGATCATCGCATTCAATCGCACCCGATTTCTTTTGTAGGGCTATGAATATTGATTTGAGCATGTCGTCTGGTATATATCCGCTGTTGTACGAGATATCATTCAATATTTTTGTTATTATTTCTATTCCAAAATCACCCATGGTTTCAATCTCTTCTTTAGTTATATTATCTGGTCCAGGAGCTTTGCCTGCTTTTTTGACAATAGAAACAAGAAAAAGAGTTCTTAAATGTTATGTAGAGCCAGTCTTAACATATGGATGTGAATCATGGACAATAGGACAACAGGCAAGAAAATCACTGAACGCTGTTGAAATTGGTTTTACAGAAGAATGTTGAGATTACCAAGGACAAAAAAGAAGATTAATGAAAACGTTCTGAAGGAGGACACAGCAAAAAGAGAGCTAATATCCAATATTCTGTATCCCAAGAACACAGCAATGGTTAGGGTTTTGTGGCATTCCAACATGGCAGAGAAGTGGCTAAGGAACCAGGCAAGGGTAGCATTATGGTGTCCAGCATGAGTATAGACAGAAGCAGCAACGGCGGCGATAACGTGGTTGGTTACACAGAACATGGATAACGCAGTCTTGATGACTGACCTAAAGTGAGCGCGTTAACCTGGGAGTACTGTCCAGGGCATGCTGGAGCTCATTTCAATGAAACAGCCGATAAACTCGCTGGCAGCTCTGGCACGGAGTGTGGCATTACTCTGGACAAAGAGACTGAGGAGTCTAACGGTGGAAAAGGGGTCTGATCAATCTGGAGCACTTAGTGGGAAAAGCAGATGTTTCTATAATCAACACTTTACAGGAGCAATCAGTCTGCATACGGTTTAAGAAATGCTGGGGCGGGCGGTGGAGTGAACACAGCCTTGTCTGACTCCTTGTTTTATATCTTGGAATTGTCCTGTTTGGTGTTGCTAATTCGTATAGCTGCTGTTTGTGGGAAGTACACTTTTTTTTATAATTTGCAAATTCTTGCCATCAATGTTTAATTTCTCCAGCATATTGATTATTTCCACATGCTTTACTTTGTCAAATGCTTTTGTGTAGTCTATAAAGCACATATATAGATCTTTCTTTACCTCTATACCTCTTTCTATCAATGTTCTTAAGATGTATATTGCATTATTTGTGCCACAAATCCATATAATCATATAGCTGTAATATATAATTTACATGTGATTATTTCTTTCATATGTAGCTGTAATATATAATTTATATGAGATTATTTCTGTCATGTCTTAAATCCATATAGCTGTGATATATAATTTACGTGTGATTATTTCTTTCATATATAGCTGTAATATATAATTTACATGTGATTATTTCTTTCATATATAGCTGTAATATATAATTTATATGCGATTATTTCTGCCATGTCTGAAATCCATACAGCTGTAATATATAATTTACGTGTGATTATTTCTGTCATGTCTTAAATCCATATAGCTGTAATATATAGTTTACATGTGATTATTTCTTTCATATATAGCTGTAATATATAATGTACATGTGATTATTTCTCCCGTGTCTTATAGTCATATAGTTGTAATATATAATTTACGTGTGATTATTTCTTTCATATATAACTGTAATATATAATTTACATGTGATTATTTCTTTCATATATAGCTGTAATATATAATTTATATGCGATTATTTCTGCCATGTCTGAAATCCATATAGCTGTAATATATAATGTACATGTGATTATTTCTCCCGTGTCTTATAGTCATATAGCTGTAATATATAATTTACATGTGATTATTTCTCCCGTGTCTTATAGTCATATAGCTGTAATATATAATTTACATGTGATTATTTCTCTCGTGTCTTATAGTCATATAGCTGTAATATATAATTTACATGTGATTATTTCTCCCTTGACTTATGAACCTAAATGTTGTTACTAGCTGGTTAAATCAGCAAGAACAAAGTGATAGCAGTATCAAAATTGTGTAGCAATTGAGCAAAACAATGGCAACCAACAACTATTCTAACATGAAGAGATATTCAATCAAAGACTAAAACCATATCAGTTTAGTACAGATTGAGCTTGTAGTTTATTATGCTTGGGCATGTCCGTCAATTTGAAACTAAATTTACATCCACTCATTTTAGCCTTATATGGCACACTCTTAGCAATATTTTAAAATGTCCATGTTTTTACGCGATGTTGAATTTTCATCACCAATATCAAGCAAAACAGTTATTACGTTTTCAGTGAAATAGTCAAAAACTAAACATCTCGATGCCCTATAGGTTATCATAATCCTTTCACTGTAATTTGTGACAAAAAAGTAAAGTGCCCCCGTCACACCAAGTGGCATATAGGGAAATATGGTGTTAGTGACCCTACATTTTACA
Organism: Megaustenia siamemsis; assembly: GCA_032433765.1. Taxonomy (NCBI): domain Eukaryota; kingdom Metazoa; phylum Mollusca; class Gastropoda; order Stylommatophora; family Ariophantidae; genus Megaustenia; species Megaustenia siamemsis. The sequence continues at coordinate 35,017,828 of JAVIAB010000108.1, read as the reverse complement.
GACACATGATTTTTGGGGTAATGTGGTCGGTATTACGCCCGTGCTGCTTTACTTTCCCAGAATAAAATCCGGTACCCATTTTAAAGCTGGGTGAGCCCAGAAGCCGTCGGTTGGGATCGAACCCTACCCCTTGTCCTTTGTAGTCCAGTTCACTAGCCACTGAGCTATCGCGGCTCCCAATTTGTGACAAGAGAAGACAAAATTAGAAATGAAGAAATCAGAAAAAGGATGGAGTAACTGCAGTTCTCAATCAGAAATAATCAATGAAACGGTTTGAACATTGTTACCGGCAAGTTGTATTCTAAAAAAACAATAACAGATGCAACAATAGAAGAGATAGTTAGACGAATATCCCTCAGGTAAGGGACAAGTACAATATGTGACACCACACAAAGCACCATATGGGAGGCAAATCGAAAGAACTATCAAGAACAGTCTATTTCCTCTCGACACTGAAAAACGATTTTTAAAATATAGAGAAGAAAACAAGAGAAGACAAAGTGACTTTGATGCATGGTCGAGGTACTCAAGCTGCCAAGCCTCATCAAGTCAATTTGTGTGCATTTCCGCAACGCGTTAACTCTTTCCTTACCTTTCCACGCACCACGCGCCATGCCGAATTCGGCCATGTTCGTTCAGCCGCACAGTGTTTCACTATCAATTTGATTAGTGTCAACTGTCATCAAACCATATTCTTTGTATATATCTTGTATCATCTTGGTATTCTCTCTCTCTTCTACCTTTTAGCTCCTGGTGGAGCATAGGTCTTCAACAAACACTTTCCAAGTCGTTCTGTTTTTTGCAATTCTTTTAAGATCATTCCATGTCTTCCCCATCATCTTCATCTCTGCTTCAATCTGTCTTCTCCAAGAATTCCTTGGTCTTCCTCTTTGTCTTTTCCCCTGGGGATTCCAAAAAAGGGCCTGTTGTGTAATACTCTCAGTTGGTTTCCGTAGTGTGTGTCCTATCCATCGCCATCGTCTTCGCTGTATTTCTTTATCCACTGGTATTTGACCGGTACATTTCCATAATTCCACGTTTGTGACTTTGTCCTGCCATTTCCATCCCTTTATTCTGCGCAAGCATCCATTAATGAAAGTCTGTACCTTCGTGATTGTCAATTTTGTTATTCTCCATGTTTCACAGCCATATAATAGAACCGACTTAACATTGGAGTTGAAAATTTGTATTTTTGTATTTAGCCTAATTTCTTTGGATTTCCATATGTTTCCCAGTGCAATGAAAGCTCCTCTTGCTTTTGATATCCTTATTTTGGTATCGTTTTCTGTTCCTCCCTCTTTATCTATATTACTGCCCAGATATATATAAGATTGTACGTCTAGTAGAGGTATTTCTCCTAGTTTTATTTGGTTATTGCCAACTGCATTAATTCTCATAATGTTGGTCTTATCTCTATTAATCTTTAGTCCTAGCTGTTGTGATCTCTCATCTAATATACTCATTTTATCTTGCATCTGTTGGTGGCTGTGTGATAGGAGAGCTATGTCATCAGCAAAGTCTAAATCATCAAGTTGTTTGGTCAGTGACCACTGGATCCCATTTCTGTTGTTTTGAGTTATTTTCATAATCCAATCTATGGCCAGTAGAAAGAGAAATGGAGACAGAAGGCATCCTTGCCTTACTCCTGTTCTTATTTCAAATGCTTCTGTAAGCTGTCCTTCATGCACCACACTACATTTTGTTCCTTCATACATTGTTTTTATCAGGTTAATAAACTTTATGGGGATTCCATAATGACTCAGCAACTTCCAAAGCATTCTTCTGTCTAAACTATCAAATGCCTTTTCGTAATCTATGAATCCAATATAAAGTGGGGATTTTAGTTCTAAACTTTGTTCAACTATTATACGTAGAGTAGTTATTTGATCAGCACATGATCTGTTCTTCCTAAAACCTGCTTGTTCATCTCTCAAGTGTTTCTCTATAGCCTCTTTTAGTCTCTCCAGAATGATTCTGCCTAATATTTTTCCTGGCACTGATAGTAGCATAATTCCCCTATAATTTGTGCACTCCTGTAAACTTCCTTTCTTTGGTAGTTTGATCATATAACCTTCTCTCCAGTCTTTAGGTATTTCTTCCCTCTCCCAAATTTTATCCAATAGATTATGTAACATCTTGGTAGAGGTGATAATATCTGCTTTGATGGCTTCCGAAGGAATTTCATCTGGTCCTGTGGCTTTACCATCTTTTAACAGTTTGATGGCTTTCATTATTTCTTCTTTGCTTGGTTTTCCGCAGTTAACGTGTAATTCTTCTTCTGCTGGTAGTATATCTGGAGGATTATTTGAGCCAGGTCTGTTCAAAAGTTCTTCAAAGTGCTCCTTCCATCTCTCCATTTGTTCCTTTATATTACTAAGCAGATTTCCTTTCTTATCTTTGATAAAGGCGTTGATCTGTTTGTATTTTCCACCTAATTTCTTTGTGCTGTTGTACAGTTCTTTCATATTCCCTTTATTTGCTGCTTCTTCTGCCTCTTTAGCTAATTCATCTATATATTTCCTCTTATCCCTTTTAATGCATCTTCTCACTTCTTTGTTCACCTCTGTGTAAGCTTCCTGTGTCTTGGCTTTATTACTTCTTGTTTTGCTTTTATTTATGTCTGCTTTCTTGTTCTTTCTTTCTTTAATTTTATCCAGGGTCTCTGCTGTCATCCATGCCTTATTCTGGCGTTCTCTTTTCCCCAGTGTTTCTTCGCATGTCTCTTTCCATATATTTTTTACCTGTTTCCAATGATCTTCTATATTTATTGTATTTTCTAGTTGTTGGAGGACTTGGTATTTGTTTGATATTGTGACTGCGAATTTATCTTTAATTCCTTGTTCTTTAAGAAACCCTACATTGAAATACGTTCTGCCCTTATTCGTTGTAGTATACCTTTTTAATTTAATTTTAAGTTTGGCTAACAGCAGATGATGATCAGAAGCTATATCTGCCCCTCTATATACTTTTACATCCTGTAAGGATGACTTAAACTTATTATTAATACATATGTGATCAATTTGATTTTCCGTTCTATGATCTGGTGACACCCATGTAGCTTTGTGTATTCATTTATGTTGGAATATTGTTCCTCCTAGGCTCATTTGATTAAGGGCGCAGAAATTCACAAATATCTCTCCATTCTCGTTTATATCTCCAAGTCCATGTTTTCCCATAATCTCTTCAAAGCCTCTGTTGTCTGATCCTACCTTAGCATTTAGGTCTCCCATCAAGATTATAATATCCTTGGCTCGTCTTGCATCCATCTGGCATTGTAGCTGTTTATAAAAATCATCTTTAACTGAGTCATCTTTATCGTTGGTTGGTGCATAGCATTGTATAATGTGTAATTTTATTTTGTTTTTGGTTGTTCTAAATGTTGCTCTCACCAGTCTTGGTCCCACTGCCTCCCATTCTATTAGTGTCTTCTGTGCATTCTTTGATAGCATTATAGCTACCCCTTCGCTATGTTGTGCTCCTGGTTCCATCTTGGTATTGGTGAAATATAATTCCTTGTTTAGTTATTTAAAAATCCATATACATATATTAAGTGTTAGGTAAATATAAACATGTAGATTCATATTTAAAAACATCAACAATTTTGTCTCTGAAATCTCTACCGCTAAACTGATAAAAACCGTCCGTACTGAAAGAGTTAATGGAATAGGATGAACGGTCAGGGTGAATACTTGTTGGTTGCTGAAACAGGCGCTCAGCAGATATGAGAATGTCCCACCTGCAATGAATCCATTCCGTTTTAAAAGTGATAAGTCTATGTCTTATTTTAGGACCAGCCTACAAGTGGAAATGTTCAGTTTAATTCCACCTGCACAATGATTATCATAGTAGAAGACGAAGATGACCAGAATCCAGTGTTTAACAGTTCTGTCTACAGAGGTCTCATCACAAACATAACAACTTTGGTAAGATATGAAGGCATTGTATATGCCGGTCAGAACACGATATGAAATATACATTTCAATTATTTGCTTATCACAAACAGTCATATGCCATTAGTATTTTTTTCAAATCAATTTTGTTAAGGTTGCTAAATAGTCTTCTATGATTCATGTAACTTAATGACATTAGTCATTATGATGTAAACATTGGATTTAACTGTATAAATTACTGTCAATCCTCGTCGCACACAAAAACACTAGCGCAGGCACACAAGCTGTAAACAGATGAGCAATCCATTCTTGCAGACAGTCTGTGTCCCCTATCTTTCAGGATTACTTCTGATTGTAGTTTTAGAGATTCTTTCACATATTTCTTTTACTATTAAACTAACTACACCATAAACAACTTATAGACTGCCAAAAAGATATACATCTAGATGACACGGACATAAGACTAATATGTAATTTATACTGGGAGCAAACAGCAATAATAAAATACAACAAAGAGAATACAGAACAGAAAATTGAAGCCTTTGAAATGTGGATTTATAGAAGAATAGGTAGAATTAGATGGAAAGAAAGAAAACTAACGATGAAGTTTTAAAACAACTAAAAAGGAAAAGAGAACTAATAAACACAATTAGAACAAGACAAATGACATTTTTTTAAAGTAAAAGTTCCCTTCACGCCTTGCTAGTTGTATGGGGAGTATGGTGTTAGTGGCCATATTTGTCTATAACCACGGCACATTTTTGGGTGATGTGATGAAATTGTGATGAAAAAAAATGAAATTTTAGGGCATGTTAAAAGACACAACAGCCTACTAAAAGTAATATTGGATTGGAAAATACAAGGTAAAAGAGGCAGAAGCAGACCAAGACTAACATGGACGAGTAACATCAAAAGATAGACAAGTCAACCTATGACAATCTGCACCATCAAAGCAGGAGACAGGCTGGAATGGTGCTCCATAGTAGCCAACCTTCGATGCGAAGACGGCACTCAATAATGATGATAATAAACAAAGAGAACTCTACACCTATTGATATCTCTCTCTCTCTCTCTGCGTTCAGGACTCAATCAGAGTAAGGATTCCAGACTCTCATATGAAGTCAGCTGTCAGGCTAAGTGTGTTGATCGCCCCCACAGACAGAACATCACAATTAGAGTCTGTCAGATCCACTCTGACTGAACACCCGTTAATACGTTGCACTGTGTTCTGCGCCAGTGGCCCAGTGCATCCGATTTCAGCCAGCATTTTTTCAGGTTTGCTTTCCTTAGCCTTTGATTGTCCCCAATCTTCCTGCAAGGCAGCAGTTGATCTTTTCTGTCGGGGGATTCTGCCCTTAGATGGTCGGCCTTCCCAGGTTTACGAGCACCATCTGCCCGAGTCACTAGAGGTGACTAACACAGACATGCGACTTGTAATATGAGGAAACTGCAACAAGGAACACATTTCATGCATAGCCTTCATTTGTTCCCGCCGCCTATCCCCATATACCGGTAAGTCACGTCCTCTTGAAAATGATGATCATCGTAGCACTTGATGATGTTAGGCCATCGTTGATGACTCCAATTCCGAACATATAGACACACAGTCAGTCGTCAAATTATTCTTGTTGCACATCAAACAGCAGACCGTAAGATTTGCGCACGGCCGGTTTAGGGAACCAATACGATGACGTAGGACACAATGTCGCCAAACTCATAATGGTGTAAGACAAGAATCCATTCTATCACCAAAATAGTTCAATCTATACACTGAGCAAATCTGTAAAAACATCCCAGAGATGCCAGGCATAAACATTAATGGAAAGATAATCAATAACTTGATATATGCTGATGATACTGTACTACTAGCAGAAAATCCTAAAGATCTACAACAATTACTTAATGAAACAAATATGACAAGCAAAAAATATGGAATAAATATGAATATCAAAAAGACTAAAACTATGATAAAAAAATCTCAAAACCTACATGTGGATATCAAAATTGAAGGAACAGATCTGGAGACAGTTCAGAGCTACTACTACCTTGGGCATACTATAATCAGAGCTGGAAAATGTAAAACTGAAATAAACAATAGAGTAAATATGGTAAAGAGTAGTTTTAATGCTATGAAAAATATACTAACATCAAACAGATAACATCAGGGAAGATTCAACAACTAAGAATAGTAATCCAAGGAAATATACCAACATGGATGATAACAAGCGATAACACAAAAGAGAAAGAAATATACGTACCAGAAAACAACAGAAGAGAGGAAGAAATAAATGAAATACTATTTGCAGACGACCAAGTTCTGATACACGAAACAACTGAGGACCTACAAGAACATATCAACAGGCTAAACAACACTTGTAAACAATACAACATGAAGATCAACATAAGCAAAACCGAAGTAATGGCAATAGCGAGAAAGAAAGAAAAACTAAACATCATAATAGATAATACGTCTTTGAAGCAAGTAGACAATTTTAAATATCTGGCTAGCACATTAACACAAGACAATAACCAAGAGACAGAGATAGATATAAGGTGTAACCAAGCATGCCACGTTATAGGCCAAGTATCAACACTATTGAAAAACAAAGCAATAACTACGGAAGCAAAAAGGGCAATATACAAATCAATTTTTCTACCAACTCTGTGCTATCAGTGCCAGAATTGGACGCTGGACTCTAGAACAATAAGAAAGATAACGACCACCGAAATGAAATGTGTCAGAAGAATGACAGGAAACAGCTTAAGGGACAGAGTAAGAAACACTGACCTGAGGAAGAAACTCGAAATTGAACCAGTCATCGAATACATAAAGAAACGACAGATAAATTGGTTCGGCCACATAACAAGACAAAAAGAACTAACAATGACTCAAAGAGCCTTAAATAAACGCTACGAAAACGCCAGATTAAGAGGAAGACCGAGAAGGAGATGGATAAAGGGAATACTAGAGTCACTAGGAGGAATAACATCAGAAGAGGCCAACAGAAGAGCAAAGAATCGCAGAATGTTTCTCCCCTCGACGCCAATGGCAGCAGAGGAAGGATAGAAGAAGAAGAAGAGGTAGAGGAATAGTAACATGTTATATCTTCTCAACATTCCTGTATGGTGCACAAACATAGACATTAGACGAAAGAAAACATCAGAAAATTGAAGCCTTTGAAATGTGGATCTCTCTCTCTCTCTCTCTCTCTCTCTCTCTCTCTCTCTCTGCGATCAGGACTCAATCAAAGTAGGACGTCCAGACTCTCATACGAAGACAGCTGTTTAAGCCTGTTAGATCCACTCCGATTGAGTACCCGTTAAAACGTTGCACTGTGTTCTGCGCCAGTGGTCCAGTGCATCCGATTTCAGCCAGCATTTTTTCAGGTTTGCTTTCCTTAGCCTTTGATTGTCCCCAATCTTCCTGCAAGGCAGCAGTTGATCTTTTCTGTCTGTGGGGATTCTGCCCTTAGATGGTCGGCCTTCCCAGGTTTACGAGCACCATCTGCCCGAGTCACTAGAGGTGACTAACACAGACATGCGACTTGTAATATGAGGAAACTGCAACAAGGAACACTTTTTATGCATAGCCTTCATTTGTTCCCGCCGCCTTTCCCCATATACCGGTAATTCACGTCCTCTTGAAAATGATGATCATCGTAGCACTTGATGATGTTAGGCCATCGTTGATGACTCCAATTCCGAACATATAGACACACAGTCAGTCGCCAAATTATCCTCGTTGCACATCAAACAGCAGACCGTAAGATTTGCGCACGGCCGGTTTAGGGAACCAATACGATGACGCAGCACACAATGTCGCCTCATAATCTCGATACCTTTAGATTTATGTCTGATTACTCAAGTGTAAGCAGCCCACTACGAACAAAACACGAAGCAACTTCCCCAAAGAGACAAAACTGCGACTGACGAAGTAGTTTACATTAATGTGTAACATGGAAATAACTTGCGTCAAAGAATCCGAATAACGGTCTTGAACAGCACTAATGTGACGTAAAGCACAGATCAAGTCTAGACGGTGGAAGGTCTCACTCACAACACTTGATTCGTCAAAAACGGACTGTTGTCGGCCTACGACCTCGCTTTAGCGACACAGATGTATCAAGCATATCATCATTTTGACTTTTACGCAGGAAAGTGCAAAGAAGATCCGAAATTAATCAGACCCTGGGTGCATTTTCTGCAGCGATCGAGACGACGTGGACTAGATCCGCCATCTTGGAAACGGAAGTCCCCTATCATATGCCAGTAGGCACAGTACTTGAAGATAATGATATACATTTGGTAATTCATAATCTGGTTGTTTCATAGTTCGCAGATCTCACAGTTTATACTCATCATCGTCAAGTACCGGGCCTGCTGGAGTAGGTGATCATGTCTGTCCACAACTTTCTATCTCGGCAGCTATTTATCATTTCTGTTGTTGACCTTCTGCCAAGCCATTCTTTTAAGCTGTATGTTATTTTTTCTCTTTGCTTCCCTCTATCTCTTCGTCCCTCAATTTTTCCAGTTGTTACAATATATTCCAGTTGTTCTCTTCTCTTTACATGGCCAAAATATGATTTGAACAGTTTATAATATTGAAAACATATGTACATAATAAACAAATCAGACTTAGGGACCAAAGAGCAGGCTAATGCTGCAATAAAATTATGTTTATAGAGCTACTTTGAGAGAATCTCGTTATTTGCGAAAGGAAACCTGGCGACAAATCATAGCACATGTAGAAGAACAATAAAAAACAGTTCTCCAAACGAATTAAAATCCAGAATTGCTCAACCGCTCGTGCCAGTGGAATCATCCGAATTACTATCTCATCTCCCAAACAAAGAAAGGTAGCTGTAGTCCCCATCATAGCAGTCTCAGCACACGTCAAAAGACATAAGGCGAAACAGCACAGAAAGTGAACACAGCCATATGTTTTCCGTCATACGATATCATCATCCATCGTAAACAATCGGAATATCGAAAAACGATCAAAACGGATGAAACGCACAGCTAATGGTGTGCACAAAGCATTTAACTCAGTAGCTCCTGCAACAAGCCGGACTAGGAGAAAGGAGGTGAGGTCAGGTAACACAAATGAATCGTGTTCATTCTACGGTCGAACCTGTCAATCTAATATTGGCAGAATAAGCCATGAGAGAGACTGCTCAGTAAAAAACAAACATCCAGCCTCATAGACTAATACTTGTATATGAGCAAACTACTGAGACATTATGATTGCTTGCTACCACATATCTGGCAAAATGCTGAAGACTATACAATTTGGTCACATACATAAACATATTTAATGTTTCTTTGCATAATGAATTTAAATATGTGGGAACTGTGTAACCTCAGACGGATGGTGTACAACAGAGGTGAGATGCAAAATGGCTCAGGCAAAAGCAGCTTTCCAAAAAATGAGGAAGATACTATGCAATCCATTGTTGACAATAGAAACAAGAAAAAGAGTTCTTAAATGTTATGTAGAGCCAGTCTTAACATATGGATGTGAATCGTGGACAATAGGACAACAGACAAGAAAATCACTGGAGTCTGTAGAAATGTGTTTTTACAGAAGAATTTTGAGAATACCATGGACAGCTAAGAAGAGTAATGAAAACGTTCTGAAAGAGGCAAAAGCAAAAAGAGAGCTAATTTCCAATGTTAGGAAGAAACAATCCTCATTTCTTGATCATGTAATGAGAAGAGAACAGCTGAAATATATTTTAACAAATGGGAAAATTGAGGGACGAAGAGATAGAGGGAAACAAAGAGAGAAAATACTAGACAGCTTAAGAGAATGGCTTGGCAGAAGGTCAACAACAGAAATAATTAAAAACTGTCGAGATCGAAAGTTGTGGAGAGACATGATCACCTACGCCAGCAAGCCCCGTACTTGATGATGATGATGGTGATAATGAGTCTCCATTTGGATGCTTGGTGGTCTAGAGGTAAGACTTCTGCCTCTGAACAAGTAGGTCCTGGGTTTACTTCCCATCACACGCGGTGGAAAATAAATTTTAAAAATATAGAAATTGTGGTTTCTTCATGGTTTTACTGATCTCTGGGTAGTGAGATCCAATGTCTAACCCTCTAAGAAAACGGCCAAAAAACAGAGGGTCTCGTGAGCATTCTGCGCACGTTAAAGAACCCATGGCAAATGGAAATAAAAAGAGCAAGCCAAAATGACCATTGCCCGGACAAAATTATTGGGAAAACAATCATAGCTCTGAAGTCGGAGTATATCTGCCTGTATGGCGAGCTACACCTGACTGCTGGTGTCCAATCGTGAACAAGTGATATTCATGCAAAATTCAATCCCACAATTCTTCGCTAGAGATATAAAACTGACGTACGCAAAAAAAAAGTCTCCATTTAGAACCAGACAAATTATTCTGTCTCTTATTTGACTATCACTTCATAGCTAATCTCACAGTTTCACTCACATACATTTTGCCATACTCTCAAAAGCAATCACAGTCTCTCTGAGACGCATATATTTTCTCATAATATCTGACTATTCATCTCATTCATTATCATTATCATTGAGTTCCGTCTCCGCATCGAAGATTGGCTACCATGGAACACCAGTGTAGGTTGTCAAAAACTGACCTGTCGATCTCTTGATGCTATTCGACCATGTTAGTTTTGGTTTGCCTCTGTCTGTTTTACCTGGTATTTTCCCTTCCAAGATTACGTATAGTAGGCTGTTGTGTCTTTTAACATATCCCAAAAATTGTACTTGTCTTGCTTTAATTATGTTTAGTACTTCTATTTTCATTTTTATTTGTTTTAAAACGTCATCGTGTGTTTTCCTTTTTTTCCCCCATTCACTTCTCCCCGTTATTCTATAAATCCACATTTCAAAGGCTTCAATTTTCTGTTCTGTTTTCTTGTCTAATTTCCACCATACAGGAATGTTGAGAAGATATAACATTTGCTATTCTTAGTTTTACCCCTGATGTTATTTGCCTTAATGTTAGTATATTTTTCATGCCATTAAAATAGACAGTTAGAGTTCTTCTCCAATGCTTTCTATGGAATAATACATGATGAGGTTTCATCTCTTTCACACATTCGTCTTTCGTGTCCTGAATATGCCTCTTATGTACCACACACTTTGCTGTTTTCGCTTTCTCAGCCGTTGATCATTTCTGATTCTTCCACCCCCATCTCCCGTCACAGACTTTGTACATTTAGGATGGACATTCTCAGTAGGTGTCATTGTTGTCAAAATAAATGTTTGCTTGTCGGACCGTGAACACACGTTCGTATCAACGATAGGTCAAACGTATCGACAAAAGAAGAATAAATAATATTCCACTTAATTATCGATCAAGTCTGATTCAGCAATGGATAATATTATTTTCTCATTATTACTTCCAGGGATCTGTTGTCTCAATCAAGCCTCACATTTTTGCATATGACCCAGATCTTACCCTACATGCCAAAATTGTCTACTCATTCCACGGTTAGTTTGTATTGAATAATTGTATCGTTCATTTAAAAATAAAAACAATCATATATTGACATAATATATCATGAATGAATTTATATGCACAGTATATGATTTTTTTTTTTTTTTTTTTTTTTTTTTTTTTTTTTTTTTACAAAAGTACAAACACTGATATAATTTCATGCTAATTTATTTTGCAAATTATAAATTCATACATAAATTGATCTAGACAAACAATTTAAGAAAGTTGTAAAAGCGACAGTGATTATTAAAATATATGTTTTAACATGTAGATTTGAGAAGCAGATGTTGGAACAACAAACAATACGAACAAACATAGCAACATTGCTAAGATATAATACAACTTGAGTCTATAGTCATAGCAATTTTAGAATTGAGACCTATACTTTCTACATAGACAACAATTAATGATTGAGATCAGGCCCCATACTGATCTGGTTTGATCACAGTAAAAATGGTAAACAACATATAGTTGTCATGAACTAATATGGGTGTCAAACATTAGGGATTTATTTAATTTAGTTCAGGTGCAGTTTTAAAGTACACATTACTAAAGTGTATTAATATAGAGGATAGTACCTGCCAGCAGACCCAGAAATGAGTTAACTGCTATAAACATAGTGTTTTTTCAAATAATTTTTGTAGAGGGTTTTGAGGTATTTGACATAGTTGCTTCATTTTCTGTCAATCTCTTTGTGTTTTTTGTGTGAATTTAACTTGCAGAATCTGAGTTTTATTACACATATGGCCAAACAGCCCTACGACAAACGAATGGTGATCACCAGATTTCTTCCGGTACAAAATTTCCAAATCATTTCTTCCATATTCCCTTTTATCAATATATCCTAAAATGCTAACAGACATATATCATTCCTATCCATATTCCTATTGCAGTGGTAAATCTAATTTACCATAATCAAGTAAATTTGCTATATGCCTATACTAATATTTGCTGATAATAAAAATTACCAAAATGTTATACCTTTTTTTTTAGCTAATTAAGAAAAGCTTGTTTATTAAAGTTTAATATATTATAGGAAAATGACGCTTAAGAAATTTCCAACAGCTGGAAGTGGAGGCTAAAAGAGAGTGATTCACGAAGCAGCAGACAAGTCACACACTATAAGTGTTGGTCTCTATGGGCACATGGAGATGACAACATACCCTAGAGCTAACAACGTCATCAGGGACAGTGAGGGCAGAATGCTACTCACAGATGAGCAAAAAGGCAGGACCTTGCTGAAAAAGTACATTACACAAACAGATCATGGCGTCACGGATTCGCGCCAGATGGTTATAAACACACTTTCAACGTCATTGGGACAAATTCTTTCCCAGAACCCAATCAATTTTGAGGATGTGGTTCGCACGATCAGGAACGCCACAGACAACGTTCCGTGGCCGGATGGTATAAAATACAGTCGTTTAAAGGAGGCCGACAATGACATAGTAAAGGGAATCACTGAAGACTTCAATCAGAGCACCAGGACCGGGGACGTCCCAGAAGAATGGTTACAAAGCTATCTATATAGTTCCGTTCCCTAAGCCGGGCAAATATAAGTAACCACTTAGAGGATATTGCATTATTACCATGCATAATGTTTGCTGTGATACCGAGGCCTTCCATAACCAATAACCAATATGGAAAGGTTCTCGAAAAAAGTCATCTCCAAAAAGCTAGCGACGCATCTTGAGATCAAAAGATTGTTGGCAAACACACAAGGTGGCAACAGACCGGATATGGGTACTGCTGATGTCTCTATCCTTGCATATGACGTCTAGTAATCTTTGGAAAGAAAAGGAGTCGGCACTGGGAGCCTTCGATTTGAGGATGCCTTCAATCAAATCGACTATAGCATACCCATACACCTACTTGGTGAGACAGACTTTGACCCACGGCTTGTGTGCTTGGTGGCATCAATTCTGATGCGAAATGATAGACATAATAGTAAAAGAAAGCAACAAGAAAGGTCTCAGTCTGAATAGTAAGAAAACAGAAGTAATGGTTATATCGAAGAAACAATCATCACCATCATGCAGCATAAAAATAAGAAGTAAAGGCATCAAGATGCGTAGAGATGCGAGGCTGCTGTAAAGCTGATGATAATAGCAATTCTAAAAAAAAAGAAGAAAAAAAGTGGAATGGTTACAGCTTTACGTGGTAATGGACAGAACAAAAGTAGACGTTTAGGCCAAGTAGGCCTTCAGCTGGAACAACAAACAACACAAAATATATATATAAGGATATTGTTGTTGTTGTTATTGCGTTCGCCAGCTTTCAACTCTGACGAAGTCCCTAGAGACTAGGAATTGAATTTTGCGTGTTAATCCATTTTTCCCTGGCAGCCGTGTGCACAGGGGTCCCTCGCCGTACAGGCAGATAACTCCGACTTTCGGAGGTACTCATGTTTTTTTTTTCCGTCGATGAGTAACTGACGTTTCAAGCCGGGCCTCGCTGCTGAGACCACGGATGGTTGTCGCAGAGAGAAATCATAATTAAAAATCCCAACCGGTGTAGCCGAGATTTGAACCCACAATCTCTCTGTCCCGAGGCCGGCATCTTGCCTCAAGACTAACCAGTCCCCCATGGACTTGGAATATGAGGAAACTGCAACAAGGAAGACTTTTCATGCATAGTCTGCAATGGTTCCTGCCGCCATCTATCTATATAAGGATATGTGAACAAATCTAACTACATGGCGATAATATGCTAGATACCCAAGACAGGAAATAAAAAAGGGTCACTTCCCTGTGTTCCAGAGCGTGGTCAGCTACTGAATGGACTAAAATGAGAAGACGGGATGACCAACTATATATCTCACTGACCAGGCAGTCAGGCGAGAAGGCGGAACGGAAGGGTTCTAAAAATATGGCGAGGTGGGTACAAGATATGTATAGACTGTGCAAATCTAACTCTGTGTGTTCACCCCGAACCGATGTGTAAAAAATAAAAACATGTGTATATAACAATACATGCGTACAAGCATAAATCCACATATACTTTGCCACAAAGCACATAAAAGAAAACCCAAAGGTGCCAATACATACGCAGACAAATATATATTCATGCATAGGTACGGTAGCGCATGGGGGTAAGAAATGTGTAGTAGGTGTCCCATGTGTATGAGAGCGATATGTTCATACCTTGGGAGGACAGCGAACCCAACTGGGCAATGATGCGATTCTCAATGGCGAAACGGCTGCGATTGCTGGAGTGACACGAGACAATGCCAGTGACTTGCATGTCAGGTTTACCACTATGGCCAGGGGACTTGAAATGGGCAGACAACGGACTGCCAGTCTTTTGCTCAACATCACGAAGATGCTCGCAAAATCTGTCACTCAAAAATCAAAATATTTCAAGGGGAAAATAGAAAGACCTATGGACTCGTCAGATGTGCAGTAATGATGATTCTCACATAACATTCACTGCCTCCTACAGTATTTCCAAATCAACCATTTCTCCACATTTGTTATTCACTTTCACTAAAGTGGTTAGTTGCCCACCTGCCATTAGCTGTTCAGTCTAGTACGTATACAGACTGATAACCATGGGTGAACAAAATAAAGAAAACACAAAGTGTTCAGCAATTTGACAAATGTGCTTTCAACAATACCATGCCATAACCAAATAGACGTGTGTGTCTTTGTATGTATGTGTCTATATAAAATGTACACATTTATTTTATTTTATTTATAAGTGCATGCTTGGCAATACTAATGTAACTCAAAATGTATTTTTTTTCTACTTTATATATTTCTCTTGTTGATTCTATTAAATTTTTTTATTCTTATTTTCTGTGCATTTTCTAAACCCTATCTTTGTGTGTTATCTGCAAACACAAGATTGTACTTTTTCCTGGCTTACATTTGAACATTATAAATAACTAGAGTTTTTTTTCTTAAAAAGAAAGGTATACCGGAACTCTATAATCCCATCCCATAAAAGGGAAAAAATCATCATTTATCAGGTTCTGAAGTTCTTGCATGCATCATTTGTTAAATGGATATTATATGTATCAAATTATATTGTTATATTTATCAAATGATAACTCAAAGCCATAGCACTGGAAACCATTGACCAGTATCCACGCAATGCCGTCCACGTTTATACTGATGGATCTGCATTCAAGGCCACCATAAATGCTGATTACGGTGCTGTTGTCAAGTATCCCTACTCTCACCCAGACGACTACCCCCAAATTTACGGTCCATGTGGAGAACACTGCTCCAATTACTCTGCAGAAATTATAACTATAGATAGAGCACTCAGAAGGATATTTGTAAACTTTGAATGTGACACAATCGCACCGGAAGATATAGATTTTTTCTCGGATTCAAAATCAGCACTCGAAGCAATTGAAAGCGGACTA
Organism: Megaustenia siamemsis; assembly: GCA_032433765.1. Taxonomy (NCBI): domain Eukaryota; kingdom Metazoa; phylum Mollusca; class Gastropoda; order Stylommatophora; family Ariophantidae; genus Megaustenia; species Megaustenia siamemsis. Next base: position 35,002,079 of record JAVIAB010000108.1, on the reverse strand, counting down.
ACATCCGAGGTTTCCAATATAAGATCTTTATCCAACCAACTCTCCACTACCTATGGCGTGGCTGTAACCCTACAATGGATCCCTGGTCACATCGGCATTGCAGGAAATGAGAGAGCGGATAGGTTGGCTAAACTGGGAGCATCTCTTTCACAGCTTCCTGTTCAAGTTAGCCCCAAAACATGCAAGCAAATTTTGAGAAACAACTACCACGAGGAATGGTTAAATATGTGGGCTTCAGCTAAGACTGGACACCTACTCTACAGATATCAAACAAAACCAGACCCCCCCCCCCCTCGACCCTGTGGGGGAGCTCAGACGAAGGGATCAAAGCATGTTATTCCAGCTGAGAACAGGCCATGCTCCTACCAATCAACACCTGAGCAGAATAAAAACACAACATGGTCCAATCTGCAGACACTGCCGTCAACAATCTGAGACAGTAGATCACCTGCTACTACACTGTCCTCATTTACAAAACCGACGGAGCATGTTACTCCCACTACTTCCATCCATCAATAACACACTGTACTCTGCAGCTGTACAACTGAGAAGGACCTGCACCTTCATGCGAGAGGCATTAAGCTGTAAAGAGCTCATAGCTCACGGCTAACAAGGGGATTAAGTCAAGTCAAATCAAATGATAAATTAAAAATAGGTTGTTCATTTATAGGGTTCAGTGATCTCGCTGATAAAACACTAATGACACATATTTTAAAAGTGTTAAATGAACATCTTTAATACAATTTTTTTTTAAAAAGACAATTTTAATTCTTGAAAAATAGTTATCTCACCTGTAGTATCAGTATCTACCCCCTTGTTCGACTCCTCATTTAAAGCAAACATACTTTTTTTTTTTTTTTTATGACATAGCATTCCTGTTTTTAAGCATAATTCTTAACTTGGAGTCTTTTCTCCTTCAATAGAAACCCTCATCCAGTGAATTACTTCCTAGCTGGTTTCTTAGTGGGATCATTCTTCTGTTCATAGAGCTAAAAGACCTTTCAACAGTGGCTGTAGATAATGGTACAGTCAATAATTTTACACTAGTAATTTTCATTTCTTCATAACCAATTGAAAATTGAAGAATATGTTTGAATGGTGATACATTGTCGTTCACATTTGAGACTAAATATTTAAAAGACTTCGGATCTTCTTGAGAATGATCTTGATCTAGGTCATGCAAATACTGACACAGAGAGTTAACGTCTGACTCTTTTATCTGCTGAATGTAATCAAATGATCTTGATCTATGTCATGCAAATACTGACACAGAGAGTTAACGTCTGACTCTTTTATCTGCTGAATGTAATCAAATGATCTTGATCTAGGTCATGCAAATACTGACACAGAGAGTTAACGTCTGACTCTTTTATCTGCTGAATGTAATCAAATGATCTTGATCTATGTCATGCAAATACTGACACAGAGAGTTAACGTCTGACTCTTTTATCTGCTGAATGTAATCAAATGATCTTGATCTAGGTCATGCAAATACTGACACAGAGAGTTAACGTCTGACTCTTTTATCTGCTGAATGTAATCAAATGATTAAAAATGAACATGCTGAAATTAATTCCAAGGCTTACTTGCTAAATCTTTTGTCCATTTCAGATATGTTATTCTGTGAATTTAGCAAGTGCCTGGAAACATGTTTTATCATGAGAGACATCTGTTTTTATTGTTCGAATTGTGTGAAACTTTAACTTTCAACTCTTTATTTGTTGCAGTGACATCAGTATTTTCATGTTTTTCTGCTATCTGTACATCCGCAGATATTGATTTTAAGTGTAAAGATGTACTTGAAAGTAGCTTTAGAAGAATTGCCAACTGACATTCCTGCTTCTGCAAGCATTTGCTTTCATTTCTCTCTCTCTCTCTCTCTGCGTTCAGGACTAAATCAGAGTAAGGATTCCAGACTCTCATATGAGGTCAGCTGTCAGGCTAAGTGTGTTGATCGCCCCCACAGACAGAACATCACAATTAGAGTCTGTCAGATCCACTCTGACTGAACACCCGTTAATACGTTGCACTGTGTTCTGCGCCAGTGGCCCAGTGCATCCGATTTCAGCCAGCATTTTATTCGGGTTTGCTTTCCCTAGCCTTTGATTGTCCCCAATCTTCCTGCAAGGCAGCAGATGATCTTTTCTGTAGGGGGATTCTGCCCTTAGATGGTAGGCCCTCCCAGGTTTACGAGCACCATCTGCCCGAGTCACTAAAGGTGACTAACACAGACACGGACACACACAGATGTGAGATGTGACTAACACAGACATACACACACAAAGATGTGAGATGTGACTAACACAGACATGCACACACAAAGATATGAGATGTGACTAATACAGACATGCACACAGCGATACGAGGCATGACTAACACTGACACACATCAAGATATATGACACATGACTAACATAAACATGCACATAAAGATATGAGATATAAATGACATTAACATGCACACACAAAGATATGACACATGCCTAACATAGACATGCACACAAAGATAAGAGATATGACTAACATAGATATGCACACACAAAGATATTAGATGGGACTAACATAGCCATGCACACACAAGGATATGAGATGTGACAAACACAGACATGCACACACAAAGATATGAGATATGACTAACATAAACATGCACACAAAGATATGAGATATCACTAACCCAGACATGCACACACAAAGATATGACATATGACTAACACTGGTACACACTAAGATATGAGATATGACTAAACACAGACACACATAAAGATATGAGACATGATTAACACGGACACACCGAGATATGAGATATGACTAACATGACACACACCAAGATATGAGCCATGGCCAGCACACACAAGCTAAGATATGAGCCATGGCTAGGACAGAAACACAGCAAGATATGAGCCATGGTTTCACTAAAAAACACCAAGAAATGAACCATGTCTAGCACAGAAACACATTAAAGTGTCCATATGCTTGGGCTTGTTGTAGTCGGCAGACTCTTCTGAACGTGGGAATCACAGGTTTCGTTAAACAGTTGTCCGGAGTTTTGAGAGTGCAGTCTGACCCATAGAACGTTCTCTTGCATGTATGCATGTACAGATTCCCGATCGACTGTTGACAGGTGTCGTTGAAACAGTTGTCCGGACATTTGAGAGTACATATGATGTCACAGCCATCAGAACACATCTGTTCGCACTGTAGCCCAAAATTACCATCTGGACAAGTGTCATTATACAGGTATAGCCAAGATGTTTACAATGTAGGCATTTTCCAGATTTTTCCTCAAATAAAGGACAGACACTGAGACAAGACCCGGAACAGTCGTGTCCATAGATCCCATGTGAACAGTAGCCGTGACAAGTACCGATGATGACATTGCAGCCTTTACTACACCCACTACACACTGCACAAAACGACAAGACTGCTCGTCCAGACAATAGGTGTCTGTAAATGTTTGCACCTCACATACCGTCAGTGCAAAGTCGGCCTGCGAAATGGTCGGTGAGAACTCAATCTTAATGTGTGCCATTGACGTTTGTGTTTTGACTACAATAGTGTTCACAGATAAATTAGGGTAGGATATATCATTATACTGGAACACTACTCCGCCACTGTCAGAGAAAGCCCTTAGAGTGTCATTCTTTACCCGAATCATAGTGCTAGCTCGATGATAGATTCGAATGATGTGAGTCTTCTGGGGCGTTGCAAAGTTCAGATACCAGTAAACAGAATTGGTTCCACTTCTCCATTGTGTGTGTGTGCAGTCATTGTCATAGAGATTGGTCTTTGTTTTGCTATTAACTGCGGCCTCTGGTCCACATCCGTCTCCTGTATAACAAGCATCAAATGTTTTGTGCATTAAATCGGTCTGGTTTGTGTTCTGTTTGAGAGCCAGTTTCCGACCCCCGCCAATGTAGTTGGAGCAGATATTTGCAACTATCGCCCTTTCAATCCGTAACTTGTTGATCAGACCAGCCCCAGGGCAGAAGGCATCAATCTCGTGCGGACTAACTACAAACCTTGATACATTGTTACATGAGGCAGAACCATTCAGTTTTATCGTGAAACTGTCCGGATATTTTAAGTCATTCGCATAAATCCTAAACCAGGAGCACGGCAAAGATTGATTGAGAGTTGCCTCAACTGATGTAGAATCTGTGTCCGGATTACATGAGGTGTCGTTGCCATCAAACAGGAAAGTAGGTTCAGATTTTTGGGCATATTTGCAAACAAAATCCAAGTACTGACACTGGGGTGCGAAAATTTTGTGCTGACAACTGTCATTGTTTGGGTATGTCCCTGTAGTTTTGTCACAAACTAAGCCATTATAGCAGTGACATTGTAACGTACAATTTGTCCCAAACCAACCGGCTGCACAAGTAAGGTCATTAGCTTCCATTGTTGCTAACGAAGCTAGGGAATAAAGACTTGATCTACAGCGATGGTTAACGAACTGTGTACACACATCCATTATCAAACCCGTGTTTACATTTCAAAAAAATCCGCCATCTCACTGTGGTAACAGATAGCGTGAAATTCTCTAACAGAATGAGATAAACCGTTGAAGACAAGGAAAGTCAACATTGTTTACATGGCTTGGACGCAAGAAGCGTCCATTTTGGTGCGTCCCGTGACGTCCTTTAATTTAAAACAGCTCCCAGTATTTCCCCCAAACAGGCAAAGTGTTAACATAAAAGTAGATTTTTTTTTTCCATTTCAACAAGTCCTCCAGCCAATGAAGCTAGATCTGCCCCATTCTTATGTAAATGTTTACAAGTCATCATGACTGACCCATAACTTCTCTTAATGTTATGAATTGTGTTATAATGACTGAGCCAGCGCATATCTGTAGCTCTGGAGTTCTCGGCATAGGATCTTCTAACATTTTTATGTCACGGAGAACTGTTTCTCGTTTTGTAGATTGGTGGAACAGTTTATATATGTCTCTGACTACATTAAAACTTATTCACGTAGGGGAACAGATCTCTTGCACTAGTCACTGTAAGTAACAATACATGAGCCTTACAATGTATGTAGGGAATTGTCCTTCCTGAATTATCTGACTTCTTTCTGTGAACCCTGGAGATACTGCCTGAAAAATTAGAACCTCCATCAAATCCATGAGCAATAAGATGACACCAAATGACATACCTCGTTTATTTATTTCACTTTCAGTGCAGCTTGTGATGGTTTCAGCTATTTTATTTTGAAGTGGAATTATGCACAAAAATGTCTCTCTAATTTCTCAGTCTGTCACACATCTATCACACATAGACAATTTAGATTTGTTGGCAATTTTTGTGGATTCATCAGCCATTGACGCAAATGGTTTCCCCTTAATTTCAGTAGCACATTGTTTATCAAGTACCTCCCCCACGCATTGCAACATTACACAATGTTTCACACTGTGTCTTTACTTCAATATGTAGCTCGTTCACTCTGTTTCTGAAGTCAGTCACTTAAAATCTCAACACATTGTACCGTCATGGCATCACAATACCATATTTGGTTGTGTGTAGGACTTCCGGTCAATCTGGTGTATAGACGGCAAGGACCATTTAGGCTCAGTCTGAAAAGTGTTCCTTTTTGCAGTTTCCTCATATTCCAAGTCCGGCCTGCTGCTGGAGCTACTGAGTTTAGTGCTATGTGCACACCGTGAGCTGTGTAGTTCATCCGAAACGTGTTTCAATATTCTGATTGCTAACGATGAATGATGATATCATACGATGAAGGATAGTTGAGTTGCGTTCACTTTCTGTGCTGCTTGGTCTTATGCCTTTTGGCGTGTGCTTTTAGCCGCGTTGATGGGGACTGCAACTACCTTTGTTTGTTTGGATTTTTTGATGAGATGAGTTTTAATTCGGATGATTCCACTGCCACGGGCGGTTGAGCAATTATGGATTTTAATCCCTTTGCTGTGATACCGGGGCCTTCGACTAACCATAACCAATTGGTTGTGTGTTACCTCCTCTTTAGGTAGGAGGTATAAACTCCTTATCAAAATACTTAGCGCATGTCCATTTTCTTCAAAGTAACTTTGCATTGCTGATGTAGGATAGGTTTCTTTTCATATAATATATGCATATTTCCTTTCTCGATTGTATTTTTATTATATTCAGATGAATCATGGGAGCCGCAATAGCTCAGTGGTTAGTGAACTGGACTACAAAGGACTAGGGGTAGGGTTCGATTCCAACCGACGGCTTCCGGGTTCACCCAGCCTTAAATGGGTACCGGATTTTTTTCTGGGAAAGTAAAGCGGCACGGGCGTAATACCGACCACATTACCCCAAATATCATGTGCCGGAGGCCTGTAAAATTTATGGTCACTAACACCATATTCCCTATGCGCCGTCTCTTGGTGTGAAGGGGGTACTTTACTTTTTTTTTTTATACAGATGAATCATGTTTCATTATGAAACTACATTCAAGGGCACAGTCAAACATGTAAGTTTCAGGCTACAACGTTTTCATACAAGTTGTAAAATATGACAAAAACGTGCGCGTACCACTCATTATGAAAGTTTGGTATCTCAAATATTAGTTCGTTTTCTACCAAATTTAAACAACAACCACAACCTTAAGTAAGGAAAACTGTCTTGGTTCAAAAATACATATATGGTCCTACATACAAATTTCATATGTGTTGGTAAACCTAACTCAGCTATTTGTTAGCCCAATATTAGGTTAAACTAAATTATAATGCGGCAGAACCCATATAACAACACAGAAGAGATATGATCACTTATGGACTGGCCCTATGTGCAGTAAGAATGATCTGTCAGCTTCAAACTTAAATTTAAACAATCTAAAAAAATTTTAACTTTGCATCAATGATTACACACCCATACCAGCTTTCACCATTGCTAAGACATCCAAACATTTCTATACCAGCTAAACAACAAATGATAAATAGCATTTTCATACCAACTTTGTGCTATGAACGTCAAACATGGACCCTTTCTAAATCACATATAATAAAGATCAATACATGTGAGGTGCGATGCTTGAGAAAAGTTACAAACAACACAAGAAGAGATAGAATACGAAATGAAACAATAAGAAAAATAGTAGGAACAAAACCCTGCCAAGAATATATAGAACAACAACAACTTAAATGGTTTGGCCACCTGGTCAGAATGAATCCTTACCAATCACCATCAAGGGCGTTCTTCTCGAGAATGCATGGGAAAAGACCAAGAGGAAGACCCAGAAGAAGGTGGATAGATGCAGTGACAAAGACATGTAACAACAAAGGAAAATCACTAATTCAGACAGTTCGAGCAGCTCAAGAACGACAAATGATACAAACCACGACACCTTTTAGGTATCTGTGAAAAGAGAAAAGCAGAAGAAGAGGATGAAGATTACACACCAGAATTTATTCCTGTAAAAAGTTATATGATTAGTGCCACCAGCCCTGATTTGAAAATCTTAATTCTGTTTTTTTTTCGTTACAAAAAACTTCTTATGATGATAAATTTTGTTCATGTTCATTGTTATAATATTAATAATCTTGCAACTATGGATATTATTGTTTTATAGCAAGTAATATAAATTTAATTATTAGATATTTATCATTTTCCGCTGGGGGCGGGGAAATTTACCCTCTTCAGGTTAAGCCCTGAAAGAAACCCTGATATCAATGAACCAAATTGTGACCAGCAGTGTATTGTTGACAATTACAATTATTTCTAATATGCTTTTTTTTTTTTTTTTTTTTTTTTGTTGGCTTTTTTCATGACCTGCTTTATCAGCATCAAAGAAATATATATGTAATAGCAAATTGCCTGGCTTGTTATTCTATTTATTTCCTAGAACTGCATGCTTTAAATACTTGTTAATTTGATGAACAAATATATTTTAGATTTGTTTGCATAATTTCTAAAGTAATTTTTTTTAATCGTTAAAAACTTGTCTAACTCAGGCAAAGACTAATATAATTTTTTTTAAAAGAACATCATTTTTCACAATATTTATAAAACAATATTTATAAAACAATATTTATAAACAATATTTATAAAACAATATTTATAAAACAATATTTATAAAACAATATTTATAAACAATATTTATAAAACAATATTTATAAAACAATATTTATAAACAATATTTATAAAACAATATTTATAAAACAATATTTATAAAACAATATCTATAAAACAATATTTATAAAACAATATTTATAAAACAATATTTATAAAACAATATCTATAAAACAATATTTATAAAACAATATTTATAAAACAATATTTATAAAACAATATCTATAAAACAATATTTATAAAACAATATTTTCTCTGCATTTTTTTCTCTGATCTTAATTCTTAAATTCTAAATTATTTGGGAATTACATCAGTTATTACTTTATTTTCACTTCACTTATAATATTAAGCTTTTACAGAAAGTGTGGACTAGATTCTAGTTAGAATCGAAGGTTATGAGAGTACATCCGGAGTAAAAATCCGAAGGGATGGAACCTAAGGCAGTAGACGGCGTTAACCGTCTTTCTGGCATCCCCTGCACCTTCTTTCAATTCCGAACGTATGAACTACGTCCCTCCTTCGCAAATTCTTGAAACGAAGTCGAGAGGAGGATAGTGCGACTGGGTAAAGCACTATCTCCATATTCCGTGCCCAGGCAGAGTAGGCAAAGTGAAATGAGGAAGAAAGCATCAATGTTTAAACTTGGCACATGGAACGTAAGGACCATGTGCCCTGGACTTATTAAAGCAAACACACTGAAAGAAGGGCAAATTAAAACAACAGCCCTCATAGATAAAGAATTAAATAGACTACATGTCGATATTGCTGCCCTCCAAGAAACAAGACTCTCAGGTTGTGGTTCTGTAGAGGAAAAAAAGTATACTTTTTTTCTGGCAAGGTCTAAGCCCTAAACTACGATATAGAGATATCTGTAAATCATCTCTGAATGACTTCTCCATCTGTGAAAATGACTGGGAACATCTGGAAGTGATCGCAAATCACGGAGAGCATATATAAGGAATGGTATAACATCATTTGAGACTGTGCTAAGGCACGACTTAGAAGAGAAAAAAACTCATGAAAAAGACTGGAAAACCTTGTGGATAAGTGGGCCTGACTTGTTCATTCTGTGGCCGCGTGTGTTTGTAAAACATTAGTAGAATTAGCCATGAGAGAAACTGCTCGACAAAAACAAAACCGAAAAAAAAAATACACAATAACCTCCCCTAGACCGTCTGACAAGATGAATAGGGCCATATATATATACAGAAGGTATATGTCACTGATGACTGTGTTTTCAGCCTATGTTAATCTTCTGCTGCGTACACCTCTAGACATCAATATTATTAAGTTCAAAGAAAGTGTTGGTCAGCTCAAGGATGGTGACATTTCCATACCGTAAGATATTAGTGATCACAAGAGCCTTCTAAGTTTATCATGTGTTGGGGCATTTGTAAATAATTCTCATTAAACTATATTCATTTTTTAAAATATTCCTATTATAATTTTTGCCACTGTATAAAACTAAAAGATAAATGTCAGCTGTTGGTTTGTGAGAGAGGTAGAATAGTTTCTTCAACTAAAATTATAATTAAAGTACTTTTTTTTCTAATTTTGACTGAATAAATGCTAGTGTTAATAAAATCAACTAAATATAAGAATAAAAACTTAGAGGCAAATGATAAAGTAATTACAAAATGTATAGTAAATCAGTAGATGAAATCTAAGGACTTAAGTTCGCTCTATATCTATATTCAAATTGTATGATATTAAATAAAAATAGAATACAGCATGCTATTTGGTATCATTGCCATGTGTAAGAGATAAAACATGCAGTATAAATCACTCCTGTGTGTTACCGGGCCTCATTATGAGGGAAGTAAAGAATAGTGACACTGTGACCTTCCAGGCACATCGTAAGAGGCGACTAAGGAGATTGATCGATGGCTTGACAAGCTGTCATTGTAAAAAGTATTGTTATGGAAACAGAACCATATATTTTAGAAGCAGCGATCTCTGCAATATGTGCCATTTTGGCACGCAAGGTTTCTGTTTTTGAGATTGTGGTTCTGCCCTATGTGCCGTCTTCAGCTCGAAAGGACAATAGATAGATAGATAGATAAATCAGAAAATTTGAAGACAAGAGGATAATCTAACTAATTTAACATCCTCGTGACTGAATGGTACCAACCTTAAAAATATCAAAAGAACTACAGTACACAGAAAGCATGTTTCACACTGTGGTGTAAACAATTGCAAATGACATATTAGGAAGCCAAAACAGCGGCGTACCAAATTTTATAATTTTGTTAAAACATCCAGTTATCAAAATAGAAAAAAACAACAAATTGTAAAATTTATGTTATCTATATTTTGGTTGCTAAGAGAAGAATATGGGTATGTTTGTTGAAACCCTTTAACATTATTAGAAGACAGTGGTGCATACGTTATGACTACGAGTAGAATGACGATGAAGGTGATAGCAGTGATCAAGGCATTCATTTGATTTGAGTCACACACGCCTGTACACTCTAGCTCGTTTCAAATCATCTGCCCAACTTTTAAAATCGATATCTTTTTAATCTCTTTTTGTAATTTTTTCAAAATTTGCATGTAAAGTTATAATGATTAGAACCCAACAGGGAATTAATTTCATAAAAAAAAAATTTGGTTATTATTGTTGCTTATTTGATTTATATAAATTTATAACGACCCATTGATGTAGTCAAAACTTAATGTTTACAGTATTTTAAGTTAAAAATAGCGATTAAAAATCCATACACGGTACAATTGACGTTTTTGCACACTTTCCACGTGGGCTTTCTGACACAATTAGACACTTGTAGAAAACACGAGGCATTGTGCGTTCCATTTCCGTTCATTCATAGGTGGAGACGTGGAACAATAACATTTATCATGAGTCTTAAAATGAAATTCTGCAGTTTACAAAACATCGCAATAAAAATGTATGACTATTTTTGCAAAGAGGCTAAACGAGGAAGATTATTTCATTCTTTAGAAAACCCTGAGAATAGGACAAGACACATTTTGGATTTATCTAAACGGTCATTTAATCGCTGGATTCAAGCACGTGACCGTCAATGTTCAAAATATACAAAATTACAAGGAAGAGCAAAAATGTTGGATAATTTCGACAGTGAACTTATTAGAAGTGAAATTCGCAAAATGTTGGGTATGAATGAAACTGTTACAATAAGAAAATTAAAAGTATCGCTGAAAAAGAACAACAGTATTGAAATATCAAAGTCTACATTATGGAGGAATGTGAGAGCTGCAGGCTTTACATTCAGAAAGTATTCCAATGGACGAAACATCATCTGTGAGAAGCCACATATAGTAGTCATGAGAAGCAAGTACTTACGTGAAGTAAAAGAGGTGCGCAAGCAAGGTTATGATATTGTGTACTTGGATGAAACATGGATCAATGCTCCCCACACTAACCAAAGGAATTGGCAGTCATCAGATGGAAAGATTAAGAGATTAATACCTAGCAGCAAAGGACAGCGCTTGATAATTGCTCGTGCAGGTAGTCGACAACATGGACTAATACAGAATGCAGAGCTCATTTTTCTTTCAAAATCCATAGACAATCGGCATTATCACTCTGAGATGAATGGTCACATATTTAGACATTGGATTGAAAATTCTGTTCTCCCATCACTAGATCGACCATCTTGCCTAATAATGGACAATGCAGCGTACCACAACATTGTTGCACTTGAAGATAAAGTCCCGACGTCATCCAGTACAAAAGATGCTATTAAGATATGGCTCACAAAGGAGCACATACAATTTAATAACATGTACTTAAAACCTGAATTACTATCTCTAGTAAAGCAAAAACAGAGGACAAAGATTTTTCAAATAGATAAGATTATCCAAGAGCACGGTCATATAAGTTTGAGGCTGCCACCTTACCATGCTCATTTAAATCCAATAGAACTAATCTCGGCAAAATTAAAAGGACAAGTGGCAGATGAAAATACAACATTCAAAATATGCGATGTAAAGACTCTTGCTAATCTCGCTTTATTAAATATAGACAAAGATTATTGGGCTAAATGTGAAGACCACGTCTTAAAACAGGAAGAGGAATATTGGAAAAATGATGGTTTGTGGAATGTTCAACCCCAAACAGTTATTAATCTTTTAGATTCGTCTGATTCAGAATGAAAGTATATAGCCCCCCCCCCCCCACCCCACAATGTTGGCCCCTATATTACCTTAAATTAGTTCAACAAACGGTCCTTTTCAGGACCACACAACTATGAAAATTGGACATACAGGTATACCTTGATATTATCGTCCGTCCTCGAACTGCGCAGACAATAATTCTCCTGGTGTTTTGTTTTATCCAGTTATTTCCCCATTACGGCCATGCCTTTACCTAGTGAAAATTAATCATAGACCAGCAACTACGGTAATTTCTATTCTTTAGGGCTTCACAATTTACAATTTTGACAAACATCAAAGAAATATCGCCGCTTTAAGAAAACTGCAGCTGCAAGATATTTGTTAAATATACATTTAAAGGGTCTTTTGCATTCTAATAACATTTGGAAATTTTCAAAAGTTTTTAACAAACGGTTAGAGAGTAATAGCGTTTTGAAGTTGGGCAGATGATTTGAAACGAGCTATAAGTGATTCAATGAGTATAAGAAAAGTGGAGACTGGCTCTATCCACTAGGGTGACCATTAGTCCCCGATTTCCGGGGACAGTCCCCGGAATGTAGAAGTTGTGCCCGAAAGAAATTTGTCCCCGATTTTGTCCCCGATTTCAGTAAATAAATAAATGTTCATACACGGAATCGGCTCTCTTAAAGTAATCACTAGGACTCAGGACGTTACTGAGTTGTGTTTCTTTATCCCAGACTGAGCGGCATTAGCAAGAAGATAAAAGAGAAGACTTGGACGCGTTGTGTCGGAGATAGCTCTTTGAACTCTTGAAGCGCGGTGCTACGTCACTTCTATTCCCACCACTCATTTCTATTGGGATGGGTTTAATTTTTAAAAAAAGCAGACACTCTCTCTCCCCCCACCCCTGCCTTTCCGGACATCTCCCGCCAAAGTATCTCGCCAAAGTCGCCAACAGAAAAAAACTAACATTAATTTATCGTGTGAAAGCTTCAGTGAAAAACTTGCTTCAAATCATGAGATCTTGTGAAAGATACACTCAAAAAACAAGTACCACACCGAGGCAACAACCTCTTCAGTATAAATAAGGTACTGTAAACATTACTTTAATACTGCAATTGATATCTATATGTTGTTAAAATATTTTTTTTATTTTAAATATTTTTTTTTATTGAGAAACACAACTAGCTATTGTAATGTCATTAAGTGCGTGTATCGCATAAGTACCGTGAATATTAACAAAAATAAAATCAAACAGCAAACGAACAGTTATTATAAAATTTAAAGTTATCTTTTTTTTGCATCTACAAAATTTCTTGCGCACACACAGTCACACACCCACCCACACATATTATAAATATATATATAAATAAATATACATATGTATACACACACACACACACATATAATATATATATATATATATATATATATATATATATATATATATATATATATATCGTTCGTCCCCGATTTTGTGGGACAGTCTCAGAAATAAGCAAAAAAATCCTCTGAAATGTAAAAAATATGACAAATGTCCCCGGAAACAATGGGAAAAAAATGGTCACCCTACTATACACAGGCAATGGATTGAGTCACTGCAGAATGAACATAGTCACCATTTTCTACGTATCTGGACATGCATGAGTTCGGGGAAATGAAAGCGGGCAAACTGGTTAGCTGTCGTCGAAGGTGGTCAACAAAAGGATCAGGCTGATGTCATTAATGCCCTCCGAAATGCAAGAAGGGCAATCAGGAGCCCACCTCACTCTTTCAGATGAAAGAAGTGGGAGTTAAGATGGGCACAGCCAGAAATGAGAGAGTTAGTTGGCGCATATGTAGATTTATCAATCAAGACGAAGCTGAAGTCATTAGTCGCTGGATGCTGCAGGGCACGCTGAGGAGGGGTTCTGAATCTGAGCACCTATATATTCTGAGTGCGATGATGTTAACCCACAAATAAACTCAACTAAAGCGCCAGATTGATAGACAACATCACAAAAATCCTACATCTGCAGCAGCACAAAATAACAATTGTCACATAACTGGCCCGAACGTTGCAGCTGCCCTTATTGTATCATAAAATATATGAATCAGATAGGATGCCAACAAAATCTGACTAACAACATGTTCTTGAGTTTACAGACACAGCACGTCAGAATAACTCGTTCTTTATAATTGATCCCAACACTGCTGAGGTCAAGGTTATTAGTCTACCTAACGTTGATGAGATCTATCTTCTTGTGCAGGTCAGTCATGTAAAATATTTGAGAATAGGCATAGAAATGAAAATAATCTTGTGGAGTTGCAGTAATGCTAAGTAGATACAAGAAAGAACTATTAATTCTAATGATCATGATAGCCCCCAAAGACATGTAGGTTACTGAGATTATTTTGTGCTCCACAGATGAATGTTGTTACTCTTGAGAACCATCTCATAGTTTCTAAGGGTTCATTGAACCTGAAGAAGATGCATTCTTTTCCTTCTTTTCTCCAGTGATATTTCACATCTTTTTCTACATTTGTCAGTAACCTGTCCTCCTTCGTGTTTTTCAAACCTTTGTTTTCACTTTTCCTGGGACTCCTCTATCCACTTTTAGAGCCAGTCTTCTTTAGCACCACATTTCATTGCTATCTAATGAATCAATTTCAACATAGCTAATGCAGCTAACCTTTCATTTACAATCAACTATCATTTGTTTTTGAGAATGCAAGTTTTTTTTTCTATTGGCAGTGAAACAAAACTTCTGACCCAAACACGTCATGGTGCATGCAGTGAATATGCACCCTTTATTTCCAGCACTAGAATCCTTGAATGAAGTCCCACCAGTACTACAGTTTATCCAACAAGTCCCTCCAGCACTAGAATCCTTGAATGAAGTCCCACCAGTACTACAGTTTATCCAACAAGTCCCTCCAGCAAGTTCCCTCGGCACTATAATCCCTACAGCAAGTGCCTTCAGCACTATAATCCTTCTAGCAAGTCCTTTCAGCACCATAGTGCATTCAGCAAGTCTCGCCAGCACTATAGTCCCTTCAGCAAGTCTCGCCAGCACTATAGTCCCTTCAGCGAGTCTCGCCAGCACTATAGTCCCTTCAGCAAGTCTCGCCAGCACTATAGTCCCTTCAGCAAGTCTCGCCAGCACTATAGTCCCTTCAGCGAGTCCCTCCAAGCCTAAACTCTCTTAGCAAGTTCCTCCAGCAGTCTCTCTTGTAAGTCCATCCAGAAATTCTCTCCAGCACTATAGTCCCTTCAGCAAGTTCCTCCAGCAGTCTCTCCAGTAAGTCCATCCAGGAATTCTCTCCAGCACTATAGTCCCTTCAGCAAGTTCCTCCAGCAGTCTCTCCAGTAAGTCCATCCAGAAATTGTCTCCAGCACTATAGTCACTTCAGCAAGTTCCTCCAAGCCTAGACTCTCTTAGCAAGTTCCTCCAGTACTAGTCTCTCCAGCAAGTCCCTCCTGCACTATAGTTTCATCATCATCGAGTGCCTTCTCCACAACGAAGGTTGGCTACCATGGAGCGCCGTTCTACTATGTCTCTTTGCTTTGATGGTCCATCTTTTGATGTTACTCGTCCATGTTAGTCTTGGTCTGCCTCTGCCTCTTTTAAAAAAAGTAAAGTACCCCCGTCACGCCATGTGGCGTATAGGGAATATGGTGTTAGTGACCCTATATTTTACAGACCTTCAGCATATGATTTTTGGGGTAATGTGGTCAGTATTGCGCCCGTGCTGCTTTACTTTCCCAGAAAAAAATCCGGTACCCATTTAAGGCTGGGTAAACCCGGAAGCCGTCGGTTGGGATCGAACCCTACCCCTTGTCCGTGGTAGTCCAGTTCACTAACCACTGAGCTATCGCGGCTCCCTCTCTGCCTCTTTTACCTTGTATTTTCCCCTCCAGGATTACTTTTAGTAGACTGTTGTGTCTTTTAACATGGCCCAAAAATCGCATTTGTCTTGTTTGAATTGTGCTTAGTACTTCTTTTTTTCATTTTTAGTTGTTTAATGACTTCATCGTTTGTTTTCTTTTCCTTCCATTATAGTTCCACTATAGTTTATGGGAGAAAATTCTGCCCAAATGAGTTTTTTTTATACTTTTGTGTTAAAGCTGCCTATACATGTTATCTATTTTAGAGAGTGTGTGTGTGTATATGTTTTTGTATGTGTGCATTTGCTTGTGTGTCTTCATGTTTATGTGTGTAAGTGTGTAATCATGTGTGTGCTGGCAGATAACTAAGCAAAAATAGGTAAACTGCAGTTGTCTGTAGATAATTATAAAATATAAACTAGACTTATATTACAAGCAAATGGCCTTTATCAGGAATTTTTTCCCTTTGATTTATAAATTTACCATGTGAACCTTATTGTCTCTTTTTGTGTGTGAAATAAAAAAGAGAGGGAGGGAGAGAGAGAGAGAGAAAGAGAGAAAGAGTGATGAGTGTAAAGAAATAGATGAAGGAAATGTGTCTGATAAAATATTTACCTCAATTGAGAAACAATAAAATCTCTTCCACCAGGCCAGCCAGAAAGACAACCCTTCTCGCTATGGGGTGACCTTGTTGACAGTACATATCCAAGGCTCAAACAGCAATGCTCCAATGTTTGTCCGCCAGTCATATCAGATGACCATACCTGAGGTGTTCCCAGTAGGAGAGGTTGTCACTGCAGTCTTTGCAATAGACAAAGATGCTGTAAGTATTGCTATATTACCATAATCAGGTCTGAGATCATTGCTGACATTACTACAGCAACAAATGTAAGGCACTTGAAATCACTAACATTATGTTTGTACAGAAAACAGTTACCCACATCTCTGCATTTCAACCACAAATCCAAGACAATATTTTTGTAATCAGGCATTTTCTTTCAAATATTTTTTAGGGGACCACTTTAACATACAGACTGGATGATCCCAGCAAGACATTTGAGATTGATCAAGACATGTATGTTCTAACTTGTGTGCAATATACCTTTTTGTACAAATGTAGCTAAATTGTATCTTTGTGATGTTATCATAAATGGCATTAGCACGTTAGCATATATTACATTTTCACTTTTATTCTTTGAAACCTTTTGGACAAAAGATTTTTTAAATTTATATATATATTTTAATTTGAGAACATTGTGGTATTTTGATGCATTTTGAAAAGGAAAAAAAAGTATGTACACAAGAACTACCTAAATTGCCAATACATGAAAGGATGTAAGGATTAAACATCTTGATCTGAAGGGATTGCAAGGACAATGCATGGGAAAAACATTATCAAATGTGTTCAATCCAAAAATCTTCACACTGAATAATAAAATAATAATAATGAGTCGTACAGAGTATGGCTAAAGAAGTGAACTAAATTGTTGTATCTTGTAAAGTGGTTGTTGTTAATATTAATTGTTCTGTTGTTTATGTTAATTGAACTAAAGTATTGTATCTTGTAAAGCGGTTGTTGTTAATATTAATTGTTCTGTTGTTTATGTTAATTGAACTAAAGATAGAAAATGCTAAGTATAGTTTTTATTTATAAGTAAAACTTCACATAATTGTTTTACATAGTCAGTTTAGTCAAAAGAACATTTTTCATTGCACAAGGGATAACTCCATAGTGCTCAAACCCCTTCTTCAGCATGTTCCCCAGTATGAAATTCTGAAGATCTCTTCTGAGATGCATGAACTCCGCAGCTCCAGTGGAGACCTTATCCCTAAAACCTCCTTAGTCACCACTTATGACATCCATGGCATGTAACAGTGGCTATAATCTTTCCTCCCTCCACCATAGTCGGGGCCATGGTAGCCACACAGATGAAGTGTTTTACATAAATATTGTATAATGAATAAACTGTTCTTCATCTCAGAATTGTTTAGTATTTTTACTTGATTAATGTTTAATGGTTTCTATTATTTGTGTCTCTAACAGAGGGGATATCATTCTAAAACAAGAGTTAAACTATGTCCTCAAAGACAAGTACACTGTTGTGGCCACAGCTAGCGATGGCATGCTGGTAAGGAATAATCTTATTCTAGCCCTGGAATTAAAAACAGATTAAATAGATAACTCTGCTGTCTTGTTTAGTATACATATTTCTAGCATATGTGAGTCAACTAATAATTGCCACAGATAGGATTATTTGACAAACTTCGATAGTGCTGCAGCCATGGTAAGATATGTAGTAAAGGATACTGATACCTGTTATCCTGACTATCATTAAACCCATTGTTAAAAAAAATATATAATATCTTTTTTATATTCAGGAATCCAAAGTCAATGTAACAATTCAAGTTGGACCAGTTCGCAATAGCCCTCCTCAAATATTGACAACGTCTCTTAATGTGACAGCTCAAAGAAAGAAGGGAGAAGTCATTATTGATATTGAGGTAATATTTGTATGTTTCTTTCTTCTTAGAATTCACCTGTTAAGTGGGTGTTCATGAGTTGTATTGCTAATTTATGACAAGCCATGTCAGGGCCTGATAGACACATCCGTTTTTGGCATAATTTTATGTTTATGTTTGTGAGTGTTCTTGCACTGTATTTGTTTATGTTTGATGTGCTATGGATGCACTTATGTGCAATAAGAATCAAAGTCACTTCCTGGGACTTTGCATTAAACCACTCACTCTGGTAAAGTAGCACTACTTTGTGTCTGTATAACAGAAAAGTGTCAAATCAAAGGGCTACAAAAACATTATGCTAGAAAGAGCTGAAAAATGAACATGATTGGTGTAGGGCCTAGTTACATGAGAGCAAACAAACAAGAAGTAGAAAAGACAGTGTAAGAAACAGATGTGACACAAATTTAGGAAAATAATACTGTATCAAATACATAGAAAAGCAGAGAATAAAATAGTTTGTTTATCTTAAGGAAATGTTTAAACAGCTACCATTAGGCCTACTTATACAATAGCTAATGATCAGGCTTCAAGACACAGGAAAGACCAGGAGGCTGACTGGTAGACATTTTAATTAACAATTCTGAAATGGCAGAGGCTAACAATAGCCAGTAAAATACTCCTAGGCTTAAATAACAAAAACTAGACTAGACAACACACCTTGTCTAAAATTTTAAAATACACTAGACAATATACCTAATCTAAGATTTTAAAAAAACATAGACTAGACAATACACCTAAACTAAAATAAAAGAGCATAGATTAGATAACACACCTAATCTAAGATACAAAATAGACTAACAATACATGTAGTCTAAGATACAAAATAGACTAACAATACATATAGTCTAAGATACAAAATAGACTAACAATAATATAGTCTAAGATACAAAATAGACTAGACAAAAAACAGTCTATGAATTTTTGTGTAAATTAGATATCTCAGGACACCTGGTCTAGGTAGAGATAGCCCTAAAGTTGCTGGTGCTATAGCACCTTTTCCTTTTTTTCCACTTATGAGGCGTCTTCTCTGCTTTCCAAATGATGTTGAACATTTTCTGTATTAAATTTTGGCTATTAATTGCCTTGAGTATCTCAGCTGTTAGCTTATCCTCTCCAGCAGCCTTGTTATTGGCCATACGCTTTAATGTGGTTTCTATTTCGCTCAAGGTGAAATCATCTAAATTTACACCTAATTCTGCTGCTGGTGTTTCAGCTTCAAAATCTATTAAACTGTGGGGTAGTGAATGGTTAAGAATTTCTTTGAAGTGTTCCGCCCTACGGCTTTTATGTTTGCATTTGTTGTTAGCATTAATCCAGATTTGTCTAGAATTGGTGTTCCACTGGATGTATAGGTGTTTGTCAGTATCTTCTGTACAGTATAGAGAGTTCTGCTGTCTCCTGTAATTGCAGCTGTCTCTGCTTTCTCTGCCAAATTGTCTATATAAGCTCTTGCATCTCTTCTTGCTGAACTTTTTACTTTGTTGTCTAATTATTTGTATGTTGCTTTTGCCAGGACCTTTCCAAGATCTTTCTTTACATTAGTCATGGCTCTCATCGCTTCTCTTCTTTCTTTGATGTATTTCCATGTGGTGTCTGAGATCCAAGCTCGTTTTTTCCATTTTCTTCAGTCCGGCACTTGATTCTGCTGCTGTCATTAGTATTTTGCTCTGTGAGTCCCACATTTCATTGATATCTAAGTCTATTTCACCGAGTGCTGCATAACAATTACTTAGCTCTATGTTAAACTTTTCCTTTATGGCTTCATATTTCAGTTTACGACTATCAATTTTATGTGTAATTGACCTCTTCTGTTGGTTTCTAAATTTTAATCTTATTTTCCCAATGCACAGGTTGTGGTCACTATTAACATCAGCACCTCTGTATGCTCTCACATCTATTAATGATGATCTGAATTGTTGTTTAAAAAAAAAGGTGGTCAATTTGATTTGAAGTTCTATCAACAGGAGATATCCATGTTGTTTTGTGTATATAGATACTACAAGACAAGAATTGTATAAAGGTATACTTGATTTACTGAGAGAGAGCAATCTAGACTTAGGTAACTGCAGAGACCAAGGCTTCGATAATGGTTTAAATATGAAAGGAAAAAATAATGGGGTTCAAGGCACGATCACGAAAGAAAATCTATGGGCATTTTATATGCCATAGGGATGTCATAGCCTAAACTTAGTGGCTGGTGAGAGTGCAACAAGTTGCCTGGAATCCACTTCATTTTCTGGTACTGTTGAGCGCATATACGTTTACTTTTCTGTCTCTCTAGGGTGATGGCATGTACTGAAATAAAAACATTGTCTCTCTAGGGTGATGGCATGTACTGAAATAAAAACATTGTCTCTCTAGGGTGATGGCATGTACTGAAATAAAAACATTGTCTCTCTAGGGTGATGGCATGTACTGAAATAAAAACATTGTCTCTCTAGGGTGATGGCATGTACTGAAATAAAAACATGTTAACTGTCTCACAGCTAAACTTTTGTGCGAGACCAGATAGGAGTGCAGAACAGAATGTGTCAAAGCCATTAAAAATTAAATCACGGAAGTTCAAGAAGCTCTTTATGAACTTTCAGAAATGCCTGTGCCTGATCCTGCAGTGCAACGTTAAGACGCTTGTAACACAAATAGAAGATGACAGTTTTCTAGTGATGATAAATATCTGGTATGATGTCTTAGGCAGGGTCAATATTGTCAGCAAAACTATGCAGAACACCTCTGTGGAACTATCTACTGCAGTTTCACTAATGAATAGTGTCACTGATTACTTAATTGATTATCATACAAATGGATGAGTCAGTAAAAGAATTAGCTATAGAATTAGCTACATAATTAGCTATATAATTAGCTATAGAATTAGAGGTTGAGCTCATTTTTAGAGGTAACAGCATAAGCAGAAGGAGGAGACTGAATATGTGTGCACTGACAAGGTTCATGACAAAGTTAGATCAGGCGTAAGAAAGTTAGATCAGGCGTAAGACAGGGGTGCGTACTAGCCCCCCTACTGTTTATTACATACATGGACCATATATGCAAGCTAGCCAACCCATCAGAGACAGAGGAGCTCAACGAGCTTCTATTTGCAGACGAGCAGGCACCAATACATGAAACAATAGAAGACCTACAAGAACACTTAAACAAATTCAACATCTCAGGCACAAAATACAACATGAAAATCAACATCAACAAAACAGAAGTAATGAATGTCGCTAAAAATAAACAGAACATCAACATAACTATAGAAGGCAGACAACTAAAACAAGTAGAGGAATTCAAATACCAAGGAAGTCTAATGACATGCAATAATTCTTAAACAGCAGAGATAGAATCAAGATGCAACAAAGCTTGTCAAATCATCGGACAGTTATCACCACTATTGTCCAACAAGGAAATAACTCTGGAGGCAAAACGAGCACTATACAATACAATCTTCATCCCAACGTTGAGCTATCAATGCCAGACCTGGACTCTAGATGCAAGAACAATATGTAAAATAACCTCTACAGAGATGAAATATGTTAGACGAATGACAGGAAACAGTCTGAGAGATATGATCAGAAATGAAGAACTGAGAAAAAAGCTAGGAATAGCCCCCGCCATAGAATATATAAGGAAACAACAGATAAAATGGTTTGGCCACGTGACAAGGCAGAAAGAACAAAACACAACACAACGAGCCTTCAACAAACGTTGTGAGAACACTAGACCCAAGGGTCGACCACGAAAAAGATGGGTTGATGGAATATTAGAAGCACTAGGAAACATAACAGCAGCAGAGGCGAACAGAAGAGCAAAAGACCGTAAATTATATCTCCCCTCGACACTGAAAGGCAAATGAGGAAGGAAAGAAGAAGAAGAAGACAAGGTTCCAAACGCAGATAACCCAGAAAAAAAGATGTTAAAATTATGTGTTCAATGTAATACTCGACAAAGCTATTAATTCCTTATCAGAGAGGTTTGAACAGTTACAAAGTTTCAATAACACATGGGGATTTTTTAATGCTTGCTTGCTTGCGTTCGCCCGATGACTTAAGGAGTGTACCTCGTCATCATCCGCCCTTAAAAGGACGTTAAGTAGGCGTGTCTGCGTTGTGTTGTGGTTTACAGTATAACTGTTATATTTGTGCCTTTCGGCCCAACACATCCGACTTCAGCATGACATTTTTGAGTACCGGGTTGTCTTCCCTCTTCGATCCCTACTCGTTTGGCCAGACTAGACATGTTAGTCTGTTACTAGAGGTACCACGGAGAGGTGGAGCAGGGTCTGGATGGTTCTGATTCAGCGATCCTGGCGCAAGCCATCAGCTGTGGATCGCTGACAACTTCCAGCTCTGGTGCTGGGAGGCGCGCCTTCGCCTCTGGATTTTTAAATGAACTAAATGTTCTTCCTGATAAAAATAAACTCAAAGTAGCATGTCAAAGTTATTGAGTTATTGGGTTATTTGCGGGTCATCATCATTGCACTCCGAACATTTCCATAGGTGCTCAGATCCCCTCCTCAGCAATTCCCTCAGTGTCCAGCGACTGACGACTCCAGTTCTATGTTGGTTGATACGTCTTCTTACACGGCCACTAAGTGTCTCATTTCTGGCTGTGCCCATCTTAACTCCCATTTCCATCATCCGAAGAAGTGACGTGGATCTGTGTTTCTCGAAGTCATGTGCTCTTCCCACATCTCGGAGGGCATTGATGATGTCCGCCCGATCCATTGATTGCCCGTCCTCAACGACAGCGCAGCTAGCCAACCTGTCCGCCCTTTCATTTCCCCGTACTCCCGCATGTCCAGGGACATAGACAAAGGTGACCTTACGTATTTTGGATTTCTGCAACGACTCTACTCATTGCATGCGTACAGAGCCCGCCACCGCTTTTTTTATCATGCTCATCGAATCACTCAGTATACATGCGTGGGTGTAGTCTTGTGACTCTAACCATTTGAATGCCTTGGTCACTGCCATCACCTCCATTGTCATGCTACTCGTGGTCACGACGTATGCACCACTGTCTTCTTTGACTATTCTGCCTGCCGAGCGTGCTGTAAATGTCCATGCACTTCTTTGGTGCCGTCTTACAGATCCGTCTGTATAGATGACTGCATCTTTCTCATCGGTGTTATCGCAGATGAGACCGTTGACCTCAGCATTAACCATGACCGGGTTCTGTTCCCTACTTTTCCTGTCGAGTGTGACAATACACGAGAAAGTCCCCTTGAATGACATAGGCACCGGTGTCCACTCCTCACCAACGCTGATATTGGTAAGCCCACAGACCTGTTTGATGACATCTTCTGCTCGGCCCACACATGATTTGCCTCTTTTTAGTCTGTCACCTTTCTCTGTGTTGAGCACGTGGTGCAATGGATGCTCTGTATCTGTCCTAATCTTCAGGTATGCTCGCGCTCTCCAGATTTTGATTCTGTCATACATGGTTGGAAAGTCAAGAAGATACCTCATTGCTACACAGGGAGTGTCCCTAGTACATCCCAGGATAATGCGCATGGCTTCATTTTGTATTTTCTCCAGCTTATCAATTTAAGTCGTACTGACAGTAAGAATTGCCAGGGCATATTCGATAGGTGCAGGGACTAATCCCTGGAGCAGAAGAGTAAGTAGCCTCTGCTCGATGTTGGCAGCTACCATGACCTTCAAGGCGGCTAATCCTTTGCGGGATTTTGTTATCACATGGTCGACGTGGTCCCGAAAACACAGGCTGCGATCAAACTTAACTCCAAGGTATGTCATCAACTTGCCCCTGGTCACCTCATTAGCTCCTATTCGTACTACCGGTGTGGTCGTATGAACGATATGATTGTTAAGGGAGAACCATGAAACTGATGCTTTATTAGGATTAACCACGGCACCTGATACCCCACACCAGGAAGAAATGCTATCGAGTTCGTCTTGCATTGTGGAAGCGATTCCCCGTCTGTCTCTTCCCTGTCGATATACCAGAATATCATCAGCAAAAGTCATAGTTCTTCCCCTCCCATCCAGTTGTTGTTCCATGATCGTTATTGTGTACACGTTAAATAGAACTGGTGACAATGGTGAGCCTTGTGGCAGCCCTGGGCAAATGAATGTTGGCTCGGAAGACCAACTTCCACATCTGAGTATCACTTTCCTCTGAAACAGTGCCGCGGCGATCCATCTAATGAGGAATGGGTGCACCACCAGTTTGAGGAGCATATACATGAGATATTCAAATGGTACCCTGTTGTATGCATCCTCCAGATCTATAGCAGCAGCACATGTCTCCTCTCGTCTGTGGAAGCCTTCGAAGACGTCATAGGCAAATACTGCCGCATTGAGCCATGTCTCTTTGTTATATCTATAACCTCCAAGTGTGGGTGGGAATACACGTTTCTGTTCAAGGTGACAGGTGAGGACACGAGCAACTATTTTCTCCAGCAGCTTGCCCACAGTGTTCTGCATTGTGATGATTCTGTAGGCACTGATCTGAGAATGGTCCTGTTTGGCTTCGGTAGCGGTAGTAAGTAGCTGTGTAGCCACTCCTCCTTAATCTGGCCACTCCAAATACTGGCATTAAACTCATTGGCCAGTTTTGTCAAGTCGTCGTCAGCTAAATCGCCTATGTCATCGTACCGAACACCATCTGGACCAGGAGCAGTGTTGTGTGACCTTTTAAGTGTCGTGCGAATGGTATCGGTTGTGATTGTGAGATCTTCTTCCAGCCCTACATCCTTACACAATTTTGATAGCATGTCAAAGTTTGGAGAATAAGTTAGAGTACCTAGAAAATAGTGATATTAATGGATGTGATCTCTTGACTGAACTAGATATGGTCAAAGAATTATTTCCTGAAGATATAAAACTTCCAAGAGAAGCCACTAGGCTCATAAACACTAATAAGTTACATGATGTCATGCCAAATCTGTGGGTTGCGCTAGGAATAATGATTACAATACCAATACTGTGGCTGCTGGAAAGAGAAGCTTTA
The DNA here is from genome assembly GCA_032433765.1 of Megaustenia siamemsis. Lineage (NCBI taxonomy): Eukaryota > Metazoa > Mollusca > Gastropoda > Stylommatophora > Ariophantidae > Megaustenia > Megaustenia siamemsis. Next base: position 34,976,583 of record JAVIAB010000108.1, on the reverse strand, counting down.
GTAAACTAAAACCTACAAAAACATTCTTACGATCATCCATGCCTCAAGACAGAATGAATCCTTTAGCAAATTTGTCTATAGAAAATGATATTGCAAAGAATATAAATATAGGAACTTGGCACAACAAGATTTGCTAGCCTAAAGGCAAGAAAAAAATGTTTTAGGTAGGCTCATTGTTCATACAATTGCCTACTATGCACTGAATGGAATGAGTTATTATTTTTATTTATTGAGTTATTTGCATGTCATCATCATTGCACTCTGAACATGTCCGTATGTGCTTAGATCCCGTTATCAGCAAGTCGCAGTGTCCAGTGACTGACGACTCCAGTTCTGTGTTGGTTGATAAGTCTTGTTACACGCCCATTTAAGTTTCTCGTTTCTGGCTGTGCCCATCTTAACTCCCATCTCTTTCATCCGAAGGAGTAGCGTGGACTCAATGTTATCGAAGTCCTGTGTCCTTCCCACTTCCCGGAAGGCATTGATAATGCCCGTCCGATCCATTGGTTGACCGTCCTCAACAACCACGCAGCAAGCCAACCTGTCCGCTCTGTCTTTTCCCAGTACTCCCGCATGTCCTGAGACGTAGACAAAGGTGACCTTACCTATTTTTTGACTTCTGCAATGACTCTACCCGTTGCATACTTACAGAGCCCGCTTCCACTTTTCTTATCATGGTAATCTAATAACTCAATATACAGGCGTGGGTGTAGTCTTGTGACTCTAACCAGATGAATGCCTTGGTCACTGCCATCACTTCCATCATTATGTTACTCATGGTCATAACGTATCTCATCTATTATTAAGAAAAGAAGATGGACTTATGTCGGGCATGTATCTAGAAGAAACAACCAGAGAATCACTAAGCAGCTCTCAATGGGAAACATCCTGTAAGAGGAAAATAGGACAACCTCAAGAAACACTGAAAAGAACTCTAACAAAAGAAGCAAGGTTGACAGGCATAGGCTCTTTATAATCCAGCAGTTTGTCAAGATTAGAGACAATTTTCTGATGACTTTATGAGTCATATTGCCGCCTAACAGCACTAGAAGGATAAGGATTAAAGAATTGTTCATTTTTGTTCAAATACTGGTTGAGAAAAACAATATTATTGCTCATTGTTTGTTAAAATACAACCCATGTATTAAACTCATTTTCATTTCTATTTGTTTAGTTTTTCCGTGTGAACATTTGTATAATTATACTTAAAAGGGACGCCGAAGATCAGCTTGCCTGGGGCTCCAGCAACCTTAGTACCTGCCCTGTCGCTAAGTTGTGGTTCATAATTTACAGGCCTAATTTTGATTTTTTTGTGGGTCCCAAATAAAAATTGATCATCATCTCTTTGAGAAGGTTACTAATGTGATGGGGTTGGCATCCTCATGCTATAGTCAAAATTATATTTTCTGAATGGAAAGTTTCAGATGTCTCAACCTTGTCAAACTTAGCTATGATGTACAAAACGTTCTGTGTTTAGTGTACAAAAACAAATTAAATGTGTCATTCATCATCAAGTACCGGGCCTGCCGGCGTAGGTGATCATGTCTCTCCACAACTTTCTATCTCTGCAGCTATTTATCATTTCTGTTGTTGACCTTATACCAAGCCATTCTCTTAAGCTGTCTGTTATTTTTCTCTTTGCTTCCCTCTATCTCTTCGTCCCTCAATTTTTCCAGTTGTTACAATATATTCCAGTTGTTCTCTTCTCATTACATGGCCCAAAAATTATGATTGTTTCTTACTAATATTGGAAATTAGTTCTCTTTTTGCTTTGACCTCTCTCAGAACATCTTCATTACTCTTTTTAGCTGTCCATGGTACTCTCAACATTCTTCTGTAAAATCATATTTCTACAGACTCCAGTGATTTTCTTGTCTGTTATCCTATTATCCATGATTCGCATCCATATGTTAAGACTGGCTCTATGTAACATTTAAGAACTCTTTTTCTTGTTTCTATTGTCAAAAATAGATTGCATAGTATCTTCCTCATTTTTTTTGGAAAGCTGCATTTGCCTGAGCCATTTTGCATCTCACCTCTTTTGTACATCTTCCGTCTGAGGTTAACAAAGTTCCCAAATATTTAAATTTATTTACCTGTTTTAATATTGTTCCACTTGTCTTTATTTTGCACTGAGGTGATGTCTTTTTCTTTGTTGTGTTACCATTACTTCTGTCTTTTTGCTATTAAGGCTGTGTCCTTTATTTTTGCTTTCTTTCACTATAATGCCCAACATTTCTTGTAATTCATTTTCACTCTTAGCGATTAAGACTGTATCATCAGCATACCTTAGATTATTTATATTATGACCTCCAATTGTTATTCCAGGCATGCCCCTTATGGATCTTAAAATAATCTCACTATAAATATTAAACAAATCTGGTGACAGCACACAACCTTGTCTAACACCCTGTTTTATTTGTAGAAACATTCCCAGTTTGTTTCCAGTTCTTATGGCCGCTGTTTGTTTCCAGTACATGTTTATTATTCTTAGATCTTTGCTGTCTGCGTTTATGCTTTCTAAAATGTTGATTATTTCTTGGTGCTTTACTTTGTCAAATACCTTGGTATAATCTATGAAACATAGGCATAGATCTGTTTTCACCTCTATGGCTCATTCTACTAAAGATCTTATGATTTAAATGTCATTGCTTGTTCCTTTATCTCTAACAAAACCACACTGTTCATCACTAATTTCTGGACTGATTTTGTTTCGCACTGTTCACATGATGATTCTTAGTAATATCTTAGTCATATGATGTCATTATGTGATTTAAATTAAGTTTTGGTAATATGCTCTTTTAAATTAGTAGAAACATTGTTTATGCCACATTGTGCTACCAGTGTCAGACATCGACAATTCTTGAAAGACACAAGCATAAATAACATGTGAAATAATATGTATAAGAAAAGCTGTAAGAAAAAACTAGAAGAGATAAGAATGAGGCTTTGAGAAAAGTGGAGCTTAACACAAGCTATTGACTAATCACTGTAGGCCTATTGAACAAAAAAAAGAAGATCAAATAGTTTGTACATCTGAGCAGAATGAAACCCAATCAACTTGCAGCTCAAGCATGATGAATTCAAACTTTCAGCATGTCAAGTAAATAAATCTAAAAAAGAGATAGATAGAATCAATAGAAAATCTAAGTCGATTTGACATGACAACAACTCAAGCTGCATAACTAGCAAAAACCAGAAAATGTTACATTCCTCCTCTTTGCAATGTTATTCGGCACAAGCAGTAGAATAAAAGAAAGAAGAAAAAAGATTTTTTTTTAATGCAAGCATTTATTTTACACATCAAGTGATGCCAATAAATCTTTCTTGTTGGAATTATATTACAGTTTTACTTCTTTGATTTGGAATCTTTTTTACATCTTTGATTTGAAAAAGATTTGGGTTTAAATACTTTTTGCATGCATTAATATTTTATATATTATAATTTAATATGTTATTATCTATATTTATTTTCATTTAATTATTCTTTCCATGTTATTGATTACTATACACTCATTTTAGTAGTGTGTGAAAAAATGTAGATAACAGCACTAACATTAGTTGACCATAGAGCTATGATATAGAGCTATGATATAGAGCTATGATATAGAGCTATGATATAGAGCTATGATATAGAGCTATGATATAGAGCTATGATATAGAGCTATGATATAGAGCTATTTGTGATGCAAAGCTTGATTTCTTTAATGCATCCATTGTCACATGTTTTATTCATAGCATGTATTAATAAGTATTTGCATATGTTAACCTATGTTTGCACATAATAATATTGGAACAACATTATTTATTATAATTTCTGCAAGAATTATGATAGACATTTCCAAAGAACATCTTAGAACAACTTGGGACCATCAGCAACAAAGTCAGAGTGATTACCGATCTTCATTTTACAGATGATATAGATGGACTGTTAAGAGCTCAAGGATTTAGTTCAATGCCTAGATCATAAAACACTAGAGCATCCTGATTTAAGATCAATGCTGACAAAACCAAACTAATGATAAACAAGATCTGGGACATTGAAAAAATAGTCACATTAAATGACTAGACTAACCATAAACAAGATTAACCATATTTGGAAAAGTGAAATAATCTTAAAGATCATAATTATGAAAAGTACTGGCATATCTATTTCTATACATCTTCAAAACATGAAAACATGTTCATCTTGCAAGGAGAATACAGACTCCGATAGTGAGGCGGTATAGAAAACAATCTTGCGCATATTTTATGGAGATCTTGTCAACAATAAGAAAGTGTGCATCAAAATTTAAAGTTCTTCTAGATCAATTGAAGACTTTAATATTAATGGTAATTACATGTATTTTATCACCCTTGCTATCTGGAGTTGCCATGGACTTCATAATGAAGAAATGCTACACTGGTAACAAAGGCATCGAACAGATACATGGAGACCAGTTGGAGGAACTCAACTTTGCGATGACATAGTCCTCATCAGCATCCAGATAAAAACGATGCAAGAAAACACTACTACATTATCATCAACGGCCAGTAAAATAGGGCTTGAGATCTATCATGAAAAGGTTGGTTCCAACAGATAAAAGAATAAAGGTCAAGGTAAAGATAAAGTACGAGACTAGAACCGACGTCTTAGCACGCGAGTTTTACGCCCATATATGCTCGGCCGCCTATCCAGAAATGTTCGGAGATTTCTGTATAGTGTCGCCTCAAGCATCGAAACTCAGATGCGAAGCAACATTCCTCACCTTCCCAGGGTAATACCCTGGTACCCATTTCTGCCAACGGCTGGGTCGACCGGGGGGGGGGGGTATTTTTTTTTCCAACCACGAGTATAATTCACACTACTCTCAGCGGGAATCGAACACGGGTTGTCCCGTGATAAAAGATAAAAGAATATATATTGAAAACAAAACAGTGGAAGAGATCGATCACTTTATCTATCTTAGAAGTCACACTGATCGGAAAGGGGATAAAGAAATTACAATCAGAATAGCTAAAGCAGCAATGTCTTTCAGAAGCCTTGAAAAGTTGTGGAAATCAAAACTAATCAGCACGAAAACGAAACGTAGACTATTCAAATCAAACGTACTATCACCCTGTATGTAGGCATGCTAGAGCTGGAAAACAACAAAAGACATAGAAACAAAGTTGAACGCATTTGAAAATAGATGTCTAAGGAAAATACTTGGTATAGCGTGGAACGAATTCAAAACAAACGAGGAAATTAGAGAAATCACCAATCAACCACTAATATCTTCAGTAATCAAGATAAGACATTAAACATATGTTGGACATGTAATGAGAGGAGATAATAACCAAATAGCAAAGCAAGCCCTCAAGTGGGAAACAACAGGTAGGAAAAAAAGTGGCTGACCCGGAGAAATACTGAAAAGAACATTGATCATTGAGGCAAAGGCAGCAGGATTCAGCTCCGTTAATGAGATCGAGATGCTTGCACAGAACTGAGACAAATGGCAAGATTTGATACAAGATTTTTACAAGGATTGAGAATGCTAGAAAGAAAATTTTGAAAACAGAGAAAGAGTATCTGAGGCTACGCCCTATGAGTCGACTACGGCTCGAAAGGTCAATAGATAGATAATGATAAAAGAACGAAAATTAAAAAGGCACAGACAAGTTATAAGATATAAAGCCTTGCTAAGACCATTCTACAGGGCACAGTATTAGGCACAAGAAGACATGGCAGACTGAGAAAGAGGTGGGAAGACAACATCAGAGAAAGGACAGTATTAACCTTTGTCACTTCTCAGAAAGCAGCATGATGATCGTTTTTGTTGGAAGGAAATGATGAAGGTATTGTTGAGAGCACTGAAATCACCACCAAGGTTGTAAGACTCATGATTATGCACATTGGAAGTGTTGTGAGTCATTATCCATTTTATCTGTAATGTGGGTGAATATTTATCTCTGTATTGGTATCCATGTGAATGTATGTAGGTGTTTGCGCAGAAATATTGAAATGTACATTTAATATTAACATAGATACAAATATTCACTGTGATTGGAATACCACAATAAAATATTCTTTATTAGTAATGATTATCTGTCTGTCTATCTATTTATTTATTGTCCTTTTGAGCCAATGACAGCGCATAGGAAACAAATTCTAGACTCTCCATGTCCAAGAATCTTTGCTAACAAGTGTCAGACCACATAGATCTATAGTATTAATAGTAAAATTATAGATGGCTGTGGACAAACCTTGTATGTTGACCTGCCTTATATCTCACCTTAAGTCCCTGTTCTGGGTGAGCCTCGGCAAATGAGCTGCTGATACTAGAGGCATGACACTCTTTGGAGGCCACACATATGTGGTTCTACAGAACATCAAGATTACTGTGAATGGTTGAACGGGAGAATGAAGATCAGCTTATTCTTTTTCTTCTAAATTTCTAAATTTTGCAAACAACTTTTGCTGTGCTCTAGACTGGCAAGACCATGTACAAGAATGATATGTTTAAGATCTTCTCTGATCTTCCCATATTTTGCCATGCAAGCTTGTTTTTATGGTCAAACTTTCAATCTCTGGCTGATGAAAGCAATGCAGTTGTAGTGTTACATACATACATGTCAGGACAAGGGAAGAGAAGCGTTAGATATAAGAGGGGTAGAAAGTTATATGCAGAGCTACACAAGTTATTTAGAACATAAAAATAAGAGATTTTATTCAAGACTTCAGGAACTGAAAGGTTGATGATAAAGATCTGTATACACACACATGCATGCAGACATATTAGTGATTTATTAATTGTATGTATATCTTGCAGGCCAGAGACTCAGACGAAAGTAAAACATTAGAGTATCGTCTACTCAGTTACAATGAGTAAGTCTTATATAGCAGTGCTGCATTTTCTCTATATCACTGTCTGCAGTCAGATTGTTATACACTGTTGTTAACCTGTATTTTTTCTTGGCTGTCACACATAAACAAGTCTTTGTCTAGTAAGACACATGCATGACAGTCAACAACAAGACAAAGACACATTTATGTGTGACAATCAACAGACTGTCACATATAAATGTGTCTTTGTCTTGTTGGTTGTTACACATAGACATGTCTTTGTCTTGTTGTTGACTGTTGCACATAAATGTGTCTTTGACTTTTTATTGACTGTCACACATAAATGTGTCTTTGTCTTCTTGACTGTCACGCATAAATGTGTCTTTGTCTTCTTGACTGTCACGCATAAATGTGTCTTTGTCTTCTTGACTGTCATGCATAAATGTGTCTTTGTCTTCTTGACTGTCGCACATAAATGTGTCTTTGACTTTTTGTTGACTGTCACACAAAAATATGTCTTTGTCTTGTTGACTACTACACATAAATGTGTCTTTGACTTGTTGTTGACTGTCACTCATAAATGTGTCTTTGACTTGTTGTTGACTGTCACTCATAAATGTGTCTTTGACTTGTTGTTGACTGTCACGTAAAAATGTGTCTTTGTCTTGTTGACTACCACACATAAATGTGTCTTTGTCTTGTTGACTACCGCACATAAATGTGTCTTTGACTTGTTGTTGACTGTCACATAAAAATGTGTCTTTGACTTGTTGTTGACTACCACACATAAATGTGTCTTTGACTTTTTGTTGACTACCACACATAAATGTGTCTTTGACTTGTTGTTGACTGTCACATAAAAATGTGTCTTTGTCTTGTTGACTACCACACATTAATGTGTCTTTGACTTGTTGTTGACTGTCACTCATAGATGTGTCTTTGACTTGTTGTTGACTGTCACTCATAAATGTGTGTCTTTGACTTGTTGTTGACTACCACACATAAATGTGTCTTTGGCTTGTTGTTGACTGTCACTCATAAATGTGTCTTTGACTTGTTGTTGACTGTCACTCATAAATGTGTCTTTGACTTGTTGTTGACTGTCACTCATAAATGTGTCTTTGACTTGTTGTTGACTGTCACTCATAAATGTGTCTTTGACTTGTTGTCGACTGTCACTCATAAATGTGTCTTTGACTTGTTGTTGACTACCACACATAAATGTGTGTCTTTGACTTGTTGTTGACTACCACACATAAATGTGTCTTTGGCTTGTTGTTGACTGTCACTCATAAATGTGTCTTTGACTTGTTGTTGACTGTCACTCATAAATGTGTCTTTGACTTGTTGTTGACTGTCACTCATAAATGTGTCTTTGACTTGTTGTTGACTGTCACTCATAAATGTGTCTTTGACTTGTTGTCGACTGTCACTCATAAATGTGTCTTGGACTTGTTGTTGACTGTCACTCATAAATGTATCTTTGACTTGTTGTTGACTGTCACATAAAAATGTGTCTTTGTCTTGTTGACTACCACACATAAATGTGTCTTTGTCTTGTTGACTACCACACATAAATGTGTCTTTGACTTGTTGTTGACTGTCACTCATAAATGTGTCTTTGACTTGTTGACTGTCACACATAAGTGTGTCTTTGACTTGTTGACTGTCACACATAAGTGTGTCTTTGACTTGTTGACTGTCACACATAAGTGTGTCTTTGACTTGTTGACTGTCACACATAAATGTGTCTTTGACTTGTTGACTGTCACACATAAATGTGTCTTTGACTTGTTGACTATCACACAAAAATGTGTCTTTGTCTTCTTGACTGTCACGAATAAATGTGTCTTTGTCTTCTTGACTGTCACGCATAAGTGTGTCTTTGACTTGTTGACTGTCACACATAAGTGTGTCTTTGACTTGTTGACTGTCACACATAAGTGTGTCTTTGACTTGTTGACTGTCACACATAAATGTGTCTTGACTTGTTGACTGTCACACATAAATGTGTCTTTGACTTGTTGACTATCACACAAAAATGTGTCTTTGTCTTCTTGACTGTCACGAATAAATGTGTCTTTGTCTTCTTGACTGTCACGCATAAATGTGTCCTTGTCTGGTTGTTGACTACCACACATAAATGTGTCTTTGACTTTTTGTTGACTACCACACATAAATGTGTCTTTGTTTTGTTATTGACTACAACACATAAATGTGTCTTTGACTTGTTGTTGACTGTCACTCATAAATGTGTCTTTGTTTTGTTATTGACTACAACACATAAATGTGTCTTTGACTTGTTGTTGACTGTCACTCATAAATGTGTCTTTGACTTGTTGACTGTCACACATAAATGTGTGTATTTGACTTTTGTTGACTGTCGCACATAAATGTGTGTATTGACTTTTTGTTGACTGTCGCACATAAATGTGTGTATTTGACTTTTTGTTGACTGTCACACATAAATGTGTGTATTTGACTTTTTGTTGACTGTCGCACATAAATGTCTTTGACTTGTTGTTGACTACCACACATAAATGTGTCCTTGTCTTGTTGTTGACTATTACATTAATCTATTCAGTGCTGTGTATATTAATTATTTATGAAAGAAAAAACAATGTTTCCTTTTTCATAATTAACTATCATAAAACCACATATTTTTCTCCCAAAGTCTGTATATAAATGTGGACTAACCTTGTTTATCATGAAAATAAATATAAAAAGATATGTAATTCCTATTCATGCACAGAAACAATGTATCATTTACTATCATGCACAGAAATGAATGTGCACAATCATACACATAAACATCTTGCCATACGCATTCATATACAGAAACAGGTTACTTTGCATATTCAGAACAAAAACAGGCTGAATCGTATGGAATAGAAACAATTAATTGATACTATTCTACTTAATGCACAAAATCGTTATGTCATTCACACATGTGCATGAAACAGCATCTGTGTAATTTCTTTAAATAATTATTGTTAAAATAATTTTCTTTACCACTCGACCTTCAGGTTGTTCTCAATCAACATGGAGGGTGTTATTACAATCATCGCAGATCCAAGTACCCTTGTTTTGAGCACATATCCTGTGACAGTAGTGGTGTCTACTGGAGGACAACCTAGTTATGAAAGGGTGGCTGTTGTTCATGTTCACTTTCCAAGCATCCCAGCAGCAGTCAATGCTCAGATTGTAGATGGGAACAACACGGCAATCATTGTCCTTGCAGCACTAGCTGGATTTCTGTTGATTATCATAATCATACTTGTAGTTTTTATCTGCAGACGGTGAGACCTTAAGAACACTTTGGACATACATTTTTTGTAATAGAAATATCAATTCCAGTAGAATTACTAGTGTAATGTTGGAAATAGTTTCAAAACTATACCAGAAGAACAGTAAATGCAATGTCTCTAAGATGTGAGAAATAAGAACATAGGGTTACCAACTGTACAAAACATAGCCACCTGCAGTAAAACACAAAGTCATCAACAACACCTTCAAGAAACAAACACCTAGCAGAAGAGAGTAATAACAAGATCACATGTAGTAAGAAAGTAATAACAAGATCACATGTAGTAAGAAAGTAATAACAAGATCACATGCAGTTTGAAGGTAAGAACAGAATCACATGCAGTAAGAAAGTAAGAACAAGATCACATGTAGTAAGAAAGTAATAACAAGATCACATGTAGTAAGAAAGTAATAACAAGATCACATGCAGTAAGAAAGTAATAACAAGATCACATGTAGTAAGAAAGTAATAACAAGATCACTTGTAGTAAGAAAGTAATAACAAGATCACATGTAGTAAGAAAGTAATAACAAGATCACATGTAGTAAGAAAGTAATAACAGATCACATGTAGTAAGAAAGTAATAACAAGATCACATGCAGTAAGAAAAGAATCACATGCAGTAAGAAAGTAAAAACAAAATCACATGCAGTTTGAAGGTAAGAACAGAATCACATGCAGTAAGAACGTAAGAACAAGATCACTTGCAGTAAGAAAAGAATCACATGCAGTAAGAAAGTAAAAAACAAAAACATGCAGTAAGATAGTAAGAACAAGATCACCTACAGTAATAAAGTAAGAACAAGATCACCTACAGTAATAAAGTAAGAACAAGATCACCTGTAGTAGAAAAGTAAGAAAAAGATCACCTCAGTAAGAAAGTAAAAGCAAAATCCTTGCAGTAAGAAAATAAGTAAAAAGTTCATCTGCAGTAAGCATAAGAAAAACTTGCAGTATGAAAGTAAGAAACAGGGCCACTTAGAGTATAAAATTAGGAAATAAGTGTACCTTCAGTACAAAAGAGAGAAAAAGGCGCCTACAATATGAAAAGTAAGAAACAAAACCAGATGCTTTATAAAAGTTGGAACAAGTCCAAGTGCAATTTAAGAGTAAGAAATAAGGATATCTATTTTAAAAAAGTCACAAGACTAAGATATACAAAAAATCATGAGCCGTACGAATAAGGTCATATACATTACATCTTTAGTAGAAAGAGCCATTGAAGTGAGATCAGATCTATGCCTATGTTTCATATATTATACCAAAGCATTTGACAAAGTAAAGCACCAAGAAAAAAATCAAAATTTTAGAAGTCATAAATGGAGACAATAAAGATCTAAGAATAATAAAGAACATGTACTGGCAACAAAGAGCAGTCATAAGAACTGGAATGTTTCAACAAATAAAAGGTTAAGCAAGGTTGATTGTTGTCACCAGATTTATTTCATATGTATAGTGAGATTATTTTAAGATCCATAAAGGACATGCCTGGAATAATAATTGGAGGTCATAATATAAGTAATATAAGGTATGCTGATGATACAGTCTTAATTGCTTAGAGGAAAATGAATTACAAGAAATGTTAGACATTATAGTGAAGGAAAGCAAAATAAAGGACTCAGCTTTAATAGCAAAGAGACAGAAGTAATGGTAGCAACAAAGAAAAAGACATCACTGCAATGCACATAAAAAGACAAGAGGGACAATGTTAAAACAGGTAAATGAATTTAATTATCAGGAAACAATGTTAACCTCAGATGGCAGGTGTACAACAGAGGTGAGATGCAGAATGGCTCAGGCAAAAGCAGCTTTCCAAAAAATGAGGAAGATACTGTGCAATCCATTTTGACAATATAAATAACAAAAAAAGTTCATAAATGTTATGTAGAACCAGTTTTAACATATGGATGTGAATCATGGACAATAGGACAACAGACAAGAAAATTGCTGGAGGCTGTAGAAATGTGGTTTTACAGAAAAATGTTGAGAATACCATGGACAGCTAGGAAGAGTAATGAAAACGGTACAAGACTAGAGAACCATTCTGAGAGAAACATTTGCAAAGTGTTGTGGGTGAACTTGGAAGAAGTATGAATTAGGCTTACAAGTTTATCAAATCTAAGTGAACAAAAATTTGGTCAGTCCTTTCAGGACTGCTGTTATTAACTTCTTAACATTGCAAAAATTTATTGTGACCAACATACCCTGATTTGTGAGTATATACACACAAATTATATAAAATATATTTTGTAAATAGAAAATGTATTTGGTAGCATTACACTTAAAAGATAATTATATAAGTTTTGCAATGGCAAAACTTTTTTTGTGTATTAATCCAGTATGCTCTGCCATTTGTTCTCTTTCCGTCCTTAAGCTTGCCATACAATATTTATGAGTTATTTGCGGATCATCATCGTTGCACTCCGAACATGTCCATATGTGCTCAGATCCCCTCCTCAGCAAGTCCCGCAGTGTCCAGCGACTGACGACTCCAGTTCTGAGTTGTTGATAAGTCTCTTATATGCCCACTAAGTTTCTCTTTTCTGGCTGTGCCCATCTTAACTCCCATCTCTTTCATCTGAAGGAGTGATGTGGACTTAAGGTTATCAAAGTCCTGTGCCCTTCCACATCTTGGAGGGTATTGATGATGTCCACCCGATCCATTGGTTGACCGTCTTCAACGACAGCACAGCTAGTCGTCCATCACGATGATGGTTGGGAGTTTGGCTCATTGTAAGACATTAGTATTGGTTACTTTGTCCTGCCATTTGATGCATAATCTTTTGAAGGTAACACACATGAAAGCCCGTTTAAACTTTGCCAAATGCCATAGGTAGTCCATGTTTCTGATCCATTTAGAAGTGTACTAAGCATACAACTTTGGTAATTGAATCTTAGTTCTGAGTGTTAATTTGTTGTTCATAGTGTGGCTCTATCTTTAAGTTTGCCAAATGTAGAAGCCCTATCTGATTCGGGAATGTATTTCTTCTTCAAGGGAGACAGTGGTTGTGACCATAGAACCAATATAGGTGAACTTTCTCACAGATTCAAGGAGTGTGTTATTTAATGATATAGTTGTGGGAGTGCATCACACTCTTTTGGATACTTATTGAAAGGGAGAATCACATGATCTAGCTAGATTGTCAATCATTGACAGCAGGATTTGATATATCTTGACCTACTTAAAAAAGCATCCACTAGTGGAACAGTGATCAGCCTCTAGCTATAGAGAAATGCTGTGAATATAAAATAACCAGCCTCGTACCGTAAAACGAAGTCATGTGGTAGATACAGAGAGCAGAGTGAATTATTTGTGTGGGGTAGCTATTTCTATAAAATGTCCCATATGCCCTATGACGTGTTTTTATTGGTGAGTCAGTCAGAGGCGCCGTAACCTTTTCCCCAGGTAGATACGACCCATTAGCCTAAAAATGGTAACCCATCTAGGAGAAGGTCAACTCTAATTATAGAAGGCAAGGTGAATTATTTGCGTGTGGTAGCTAATTCTATAAAATGCCCCATTACCTTATGACGTTTTTATAACCGAGTTGGAGGCACAATACCTCCTCCCCAGGTAGATACAATCCGTTAGCCTAAAAATGGCAACCGATCTAGGAGAAGGTCAACTCTGATTATAAACCCTACTGCCTAGCAGGTTTACACGTTCACAGAATAGACTTCGGTAGTAAACCCTGAGGAAAAATCCAGAGATGGAGTCCTTAAGACAGTTCAGTGTTCATTTCAACATACTCTGGCAAAGCCTAAAATGCAGTTGGCACTAAGCTTCTTGCCCTGCTAGACCTTTGGATCACTCAGATGTGTGAAGAGAAGAAACCATGGGCAATCCACTTGTCCAACAACTGCCCAAGCTCGCGCCCTGGAGAGGAAATTTCTAGAGTGCTGAAAATCCATAGTCAACTATGACTGACGGAGGATACTTTAGACATGATCTATATGAAAGGACAGTGGGACCACGGGAAAAAAGAAAGGTCGGAAGTGGACTATCAGTTAAAAATGATTGAGAAACGCTGCTCTAGACTGTGGTTCTAGTTCGAAATGGAGGATCTAGTTTACTATGGGTGGTTGATCGCAGGCTTAACAAGCCTCCACCATGAATCATCCACTATTGCCAAAACTTTTATATTGACTCTTGAAATAAATGAAGTTTATTTAAGATATAGCAGTGAACTACGGACTCTAAAAACAGGACATAAATGGATTTCTGGAATGTCAAAACTGACAAAACTGGTGAGTGAAATGGAAAAAAATATTAGTTCAATATTCTTATAATCAGTTATGGTAGGAACAGACACAAGATTTGTTGATAAAAAAAAAATAGTAAAATTTTAAGGAAGATGGAAAACACAAAGAAGGAGTCATCATAAAGTTGACAACAAGAGATAATTTGAGAAATACAAAGCAAGTCCTCAATTGGGAAACAGTAGGCAAAAGAAACAAAAAAGCTGACCTAGAAAAAAGCTAAAACGAACACTGTTAAGAAAGATCGGGGAGTATGGTTTCCCTTCCCAAGATAGAGATAATCAGAACCAGGAATAGTGATGAAATGCACTGCGATTCCTGTGCAACATCTGATGACACTGGAAGTTTAATAGCACTAAATCATTAGACAAGGAATCATCAGACATGGAGGAATTTGTTATTTTTTCTATTCTATGTGCTGTCTTCAGCCTCACAACGAATTCATCTCGTTTGATTTGTGGTCTGCATGCTGATAACCTCTGTATCTCGCTGGTTAGGCCTACATACATAAAAATCACTGTTTTGAGCTCTTGTTGCCTCACCCATTGTAGTCCAAACCTGACTCCACATTTTATTATTCTCTAAACTAATTCCTCATCAACAGACTTTGTCATTTTGGGCCTTTTAGAGATTAGAATATGACCCACTTACTCTCCTATCATAGATACTGTCAATGTGAGTGTCAGTTATTTCATTTATGTAGACCTCTCTTTTTCTTCTACCTTTCTGCTCCCTGTAGAGCATAGGTCTTCAACAAACACTTTCCAAGCTGTTCTGTTTCTTGTAATTCTTTTAAGATCATTCCATGTCTTCCTCATCATCTTCATCTCTGCTTCCATCTGTCTACTCCAAGAATTTCTGGTCTTCCTCTTTGTCTTTTTCTGGGGATTCCAAAAAGAGTCTGTTGTGTAATACTCTCAGTTGGTTTCCGCAGTGTGTTTCCTATCCAGCGCCATCATCTTCGCTGTATCTCTTTATCCACTGGTATTTGACTGGTACATTTCCATAATTCTATGTTAGTGATTTGTCCTGCCATTTCCATCCTTATTCTGCGTAAGCATCCATTAATGAAAGTCTGCATCTTCATGATTGTCAATTTTGTTGTTCTCCATATTTCACAGCCATATAACAAGACCGACTTAACCTTTGAGTTTAAAATTGTTATTTTTGTATTTAACCTAATTTCTTTGGATTTCAATATGTTCCCAGTGCAATGAAAGCTCCTCTTGCTTTTGATATCCTTATTTTGGTATCATTTTCTGTTCCTCCCTCTTTATCTATATTACTGCTCAGATATAAGTAAGATTGTACGTCTAGTAGAGGTATTTCTTCTAGTTTTATTTGGTTATTGCCAACTGTATTAATTCTCATAATGTTGGTCTTATCTCTATTAATCTTCAGTCCTAGCTGTTGTGATCTCTCATCAAGTATGCTCATTTTATCCTGCATCTTTTGATGGATGTGTGATAGGAGAGCTATGTCATCAGCAAATTCTAAATCATCAAGTTGCTTGGTCAGTGACAACTGGATTCCATTTCTGTTGTTTTGAGTTATTTTCATAATCCAATCTATGGCCAGTAGAAAGAGAAATGGAGACAGAAGGCATCCTGCCTACTCCTGTTCTTATTTCAAATGCTTCTGTAAGCTGTCCTTCATGGACCACACTACATTTCATTCCTTCATACATTGTTTTTATCAGGTTAATAAACTTTATGGGATTCTGTAATGACTCAGTAACTTCCAAAGCATTCTTCTGTCTAAACTATCAAATCTTCTTCTACTTCTTCTTTTCTCTTTTCACTGATACCTAAAAGGTGTTGTGGTTTATATCATTTGTCGTTCTTGAGCTGCTCGAATTGTCTGAATTAGTGATTTTTCTTTGTTGTTGCATGTCTCTGTCACTGCATCTATCCATCTTCTTCTGGGTCTTCCTCTTGGTCTTTTTCCATGCATTCTTGAGAAGAACGCCCTTGATGGTGATGGTAAGGATTCATTCTGACCAGGTGGCCAAACCATTTAAGTTGTTGTTCTATATATTCTTGGCAGGGTTTAGTTCCTACCATTTTTCTTATGGTTTCATTTGGTATTCTATCTCTTCTTGTGTTGTTTGTTACTTTTTTCAAGCATCGCATTCACATGTGTTTATCTTTCTTAAATGGGATTTAGAAAGGGTCCATGTTTGACTTTCATAACACAAAGTTGGTATGAAAATGCTATTTATTATTTGTTGTTTAGCTGGCATAGAAATGTTTGGATGTCTTAGCAATGGTGAAAGCTGGTATGTGACAGCATTTTCTTTTTGTATTCTCATGTCAATTCTTTGTTTAGTTTTCCATCTTCTGTGAACATTGTGCCTAAATACTTGAATTCCTCTACTTGTTTTATTTCTTTATCTTTGATATTAATGTTTAATGGGTGTCTTAATTTGCTTATTCTTATAGCCTCTGTTTTTGCAGTGTTAATTTTCATACTGTAGTTTGTGCAGCTTTATCTAGAGATGTTAAATGCTGTTGTAGCAGGTTTTCATCCTCATATATTAGGCATTGGTCATCTGCGAAGAATAGCTCGTTAATGTTGGAGTTTTCTACCTCTATGTTGTTATTTGATTTTTCCTTATTGTTGGTTGTTTCCTGATTTATTTATTTTCGTAATCTATTAATCAATATAAAGTGGGGATTTTAGTTCTAAACTTTGTTCAACTATTATACGTAGAGTAGTTATTTGATCAGTACATGATCTATTCTTCCTAAAACCTGTTTTTTTCATCTCTCAAATGTTTCTCTATGGCCTCTTTTAGTCTCTCCAGGATGATTCTGCTTAACTGGCACTGATAGTAGCATAATTACCCTATAATTTGTGCACTCCTGTAAACTTCCTTTCTTTGGTTGTTTGATCATATAACCTTCTTTCCAGTCTTTAGGTATTTCTTCCCTCTCCAAATTTTATCTAATAGATTATGTAACATCTTGGTAGAGGTGTTAATATCTGCTTTGATGGCTTCCAAAGGAATTTCATCTGGTCCTGTGGCTT